>SCDZ01000450.1:0-111589 GCA_004143845.1 Drosophila lacertosa | reverse complement strand
GAGGGGGGGGGGCATGTTGTTGTTGGCCGTAACATTAGCCCGCACCCGCAGCCCAGACCAACATGCTCGTTATCGTTGTTCGCTGCTGCTGTTGCTGCTGTTGTTGCTGCTGCTGCTGCTGTTGCTGCTGTTTGCCAAAAAATAAAAAACCTCAAATTATACAAATTTACGATGTTTCGCTGAGCGCTCTCTGCCAAAAGCCAGCAACAACAAAAATTGCGCCACGCACAGCAGCAACAACAGCAGCAAAGTCAAAAAATACAAATAGAAATGAATTTTTCATGAGCGCAAGACGAAATTTCAGTGCGCTGCAATGCCAAAGCAAAAAGCGAACGAGATAGAGCGAGATAGAAAGAGAGAAGAGGGAGAAGAATGCTGTAAAGATTAAAGAAAGACAAGACAGGTAACTGGTTTTGCTTAAAAGCATAATTTCAATGCAAATTTAATATGAAATCTGCCACTGAAATACTTAAGAATATTGCTTTAAACCAAATTTAATTCTAGCTATTGGTAAATGTAGAAAGAAAGAGAGAGCGAAAGAGAGGGAGAGTTGAATGAGTTAATAAGAAAGACAAAGCTAAGAAAAGGCAGATAAAGCTGCCAGGTGAAAGTTAACGAATTAAACACAAAGAAGAATTGAAAGAATTAAAACATTTAAGAAAACGACAGTTTAAGGAGGTAGAAAAAAAACGACAGCGAGAAGAGCTAAGGTGAGAGAGTAAGAGAGAATAGTAAAGAAAAAGAGAGAAATTTGACTGAAGAAAAAAGTAAGAAGTAAAACAAAAAGAATTTAAAAATTATTTCGAGCAATCTATAAATAAATGTTCCAAGAATTGAAGCTGGAAAGTGTGTGTGAGAAAAGCAAAGAAATAGGAAGATCTCATAAAAGAGAGATGATAGAAAAGAGTGGAAGAAAAATAAGTTATTAAAGATTAATAGATATATTAATAAAAAATAACTTTAGTAAGAATAAGCAAATTGAAAAGAGTATTTAAATAAATAAATGCTGGCAAGTTGACTGCGATAACTGAGCGACTGTTTGTTGTTAGCTGGCATTTGATGCGTGTAGGGTGCATTAAAGGGGGGGGGGGGGGGGGGGGGGGGGGGAGGGGGGGGGGGGGGGGGGGGGGGGGGGGGGGGGGGGGGGGGGCGTGGTTGGAGTCGGTGGCAGGGACAGAAGCTAATGCGGTGCGTCCGCAGAAGTGTCTGCTGTAAGCAGGGACACACAAACGGATGCAGAGACGGCAAAGCAAAGTCATGTCAGTTGGGTTCATTTTTTTTTCTTGTGTGCACGCGAGAAAAAACATCTTTCACGCGCTTTGCCTGAGCTTAATTAGTGCTTGTACACACACTCGCACACACGCACACTCGCACACACACGTGTGTGTTTTGTGCACTTTTGCTTTAACATTTGAATCGCAGGCAGTTGTAAAACAAAATGTTGCCAACCACAACAAACGCACGCGGCGCGTTGCCAACTTTTGTGACAACAAAAATAGCGCTTTATAAATTTGATAACAAAGCCCACAAATTGCCCGAAACTTTGTCTCTCTCGCACTCGCACACACTCGCTCGGTCTCTTTCGCACTCTCGTTAAACAGTCGCCAGCGGCCAATGCGCCAGTTAATTAGCTCATAAAATATGCACAATGGCCAACAATTCGCACCTTGGGCCAAAAAAGGTGAAGTCCCCTCTCTGCCCCTCCCCTTTTTGTCCGCCAACTTCGCAGTCTTCTTTGGCGTTCCGCACGTCTAGCAAATAAAATAATTGAGTGCCAAAGCGGCAACAACAACTAAATATAAAATTACAACAACAACAAAAACACAAAGCAAAATTTCTGATCGTTGGTTAGCCGATATTTTAATACCCTTCTGAACATGTAAAAGAAGTTTATTTGCTCTTATAAATTACATAGTAATTAAAAGTCTATTAGAGTCTTGTTCGATCTAAGAAGTTGTTCGGAAAAAACTCTATCTTTAATCAATATAACATATGCCAGCTATATTAAATGGTGCCCAATTGGGAATACCCTTTATGTATGGCTACAAAACTAATGAAATTGATGATGACTTTTATTTCTATATTTATTATTTTTATGGCGAGTGATAAATACAAATATAAATTAATACAAGCGTAAGTATAATTATTATTATTTTATTAATGATTTTTGAATATTCTTAAATTATTATGAACTCAAAAGCATTTCTTAATATTGCATAAATTAAAGTACAATTAAAATATGTGTGAAATTCTCATCAATAAATATTACTTAAACTAAGCATAGCAGAATCGTAATGAACAAATGAATAAAAAAATTAATTAATAAAGTCGCTGATGCAAAAAGAAAAAAACTTATTTGACCTTGCTTGAGTTTTGTTGAATTTTCTTTTTTTGTTTGAAGTAGAAAATCAGAATTGTTAAAAAAATATATACATTTTTTACTACAAGATTTTTAAAGTTCAATATATCCCATTAAAAGCTAATTTCTAGGGTGTGAAAGAAAGGGAGCAAAAATACCCTGGGCTGAAAGAAAGCGACGCTGGAAATCAAGTTTTGGTTGTTTTACGTTGTTGTTTTTGTTGTTGTTGTTGTTGTTCTTGTCTTTGGCCATGTATTGCAGATGAGCGTATCTGAAGTTTATGAACTTTGTAATTACACACTTTATTAATTTATGCGCTGCGGGGGCCCAAAAAGATGCGCGGGGCGGGGGAAGGGGGAAGGGTGAACGCGAAAGCATTTCGGGGTGTAAGACAAAACTTGTACTCCACTCAAGGGCAACAAAGGAAAAGAAAAGAAAAAAAAAGAAAAATAAAACACGAATGACTCGACAGGCTATGAAAGAGACAACAATACCCGAAAAAAGAGACAGCCAGCATAAGGTGGAAAGGGAGGGGGCACAAAAGGGAAAAGAATGGTGGACAAAAATGTTGACAGGCTCGGGTCTCTGCTGATAAATCTTATAAATTAGGCAGATTTTTTTAAATTATGCACCGAAATTAACCAAAAATAAAAGGGAGACAAAAACAAAACAAAGGTGAGCAATAAAAAATTATTTATTTATATAGATTAGGCACAAAGCGCAAGTGAAATAAAAAGAGAAATTTTAATTAAAGTGAGCGCAAATTGAAAACAATTCTTAAGCGATTCTCGAGTAATTCCCAAAAGTGAAAATCTTTGGGCAGTAAAAGCTAAGCTGAGTATTCCTCAAGTTATGACTACGACCAGTAAAAAAACTCTTCTTGGTTAATTAGCCAAAGAGCTTTTACGTACCTCAACGAAATGGATTTTGGATTACGCGAACATAATGCACAAGGATTGCAGGTAAACTTAAGGATAAGTAACAGGAATTAATTTGCTTGAAGTGTGGGATAAGAAATGTTATTTTTAGTGCAACTTTTTGTGACTTTCATAAAATAAATATATATTAATATATACAATGGATAACTTATATATAAAAAAATTAACACATTATTAGCCAAATCAGCTTTAATTCGGATTTGAGTTCGCAGAGCTTGCCACAACTTTATTTGAGTTAAATAAAAAACTAAAAAAAGACATATGTAAATAAATCTCTGGAACTGCTGTTGATTTAATAAAAAAACAAATAAATTTTCTGCAAAAGCTGAATTTTAATTGTTTGTCGTTTAACTGAATTTTAATTACAGATTTTTTGTGGCTTCAATTGAAATAATGATAAGCAATACAAATAAAACGTTTAAACAGTTTATTACCTAAGTTACATTTAATAAGGATCTGTGTTTGTGGAGCTTTTATTTAAATATCAAAATTATAAAAAAGGCCAAATGCAAATATAAATCTGAACAGTTTGTTGTTGATTTAATAAAACAATAAATATAGTTTACACATGCATAAGCTAATTTATTAATTGTTAGTATTTCATCTTTATTTGAATTACAGATTTTTGTGGCTTTAATTAAATCGAAGATAAATAATAATAATAATATAAAATGGTAAATAATAATAATTAATTCAAGTACTTTATAAGCCAATTAAGCTTTAATGGGGATTTGTATTTTTTTAGTGGATTAGCCACAATTTTATTTATATAAATAAATAATCAAATAAAAAAATAAAAATGTGTAAATATCATAACTAAATACCCAAAAGCAGTTAACAATTGAAATGCTTGCACAGCATTGAATAAATAATTCATTGGCATTTACTTACGTAAGATTAAAGCATTAAAAACATCAAATAAATTTAAGAATTGATTTGATAAAGTAAATGTTGTTTAATAAATGTTTTTTTCACAGTTCATGAACATAACTCTTGATGACAGCCTTTGACACTGGCTGCTGCTTTAGGGAACCCTTTGCCCCGCCCCTGCTTTTCCGCCCCGCCCCTCTTTGCTGTTATTTATGCACCTGGTCAAAATTTGCACTCGACAGTTATTTTAATTTGAAATGTTCATGAAATGTGAGTAAGTAATGGAGACTGTTGTCTTCTTTTTGAGACTGAAGACTTTACCTTAAATATATATACATATAAATATATAAATATATAAATATATATGTACATGTGTGTAGAAAGATTTTATAGGGTTTTCTTTGGCGAAATGAAATTGAATTGTTGCTGTTTGGCCTGTGCAGGCAGCCATGAGAAATGAAATGTAAATGAATGTGTGTGGCAAATAAATTTATTTGATTTCAATTTCCATTCAGGGGCATTGATCATCAACGACACTGGCAAAACATTTACAATTTAATTAAAGTGCAAATGCCGAAAGTAATGGCCAACAAAATACACCAAAACTGTCCAAAGGAGAGCGAGCAAGAGAGAGAGAGAGAGAGAGAGAGAAAGAACTGTATTTATCTTGGAGCTGCGAATGCCAGTGGAATAATATTTTATACCACGGCCCCTTCCCAAAAACTTACCCTGAAGGTGTCGCATTGCTGGCTAGCATATAAAATGGCCATGCGGATGTTTTGCTGGCAACTGGTTCGGGGTTCGAGGTTCGAGGTTCGAGTTTTGGGGTTCGCATTTTGCATTTGGCGCGTGCTTGGAACACTTCACCAAATATATAAAAAAAAAAATAAAATAAACTCCAGTGGCAAGTGTGCATCTTCTTTTTTTTTTTTTTTGGTCCACTCTTCTTCAGAGTTCATAACTTATGTATGTGATGTGTGCGCCTCTTGCTGTCCCTCTCTACAACTATCTCTCTCTCTCTCTCTATCTCTCTCCTTTTTACTCGTGTTGCGTTGCAGGTTTTTTTTTTTAAATTATGGCGCCCAAATGGCGTGCAACTATTTCAATGTGACATTTGCTTCTGGGAGCCGCAATAAAAATGGTCAAGTTATTATTTACCAGCCAGGTGCAAGAGTCAGTTGTGAATTACGGCCACCACACTAGGAGTCGCTGAACCGGTTCAGGAGCCTCTTTCAAATGTGCTCCCAGCTTTATTTATTATCGCTTAAAATGGAGGGAAGAAAGCTTTTAAGATAAATATAAAAGAAGTGTTTAGTTGGGCAGAATGTGTGGAACACTTATACAGGGTATCATCTGAATCAAAAACGCTTTGAAAATATGTCAAGTGCCAAATTCGGGTTAATTGTTAAGTAAGCTATGTCAAAAGCCGTAAAGATCCAGTTAACGTAACTGACAAACATAATTATCAAGCGATCAGACATAAACAAGTTCCATAGCATACTTTTAAGGGCAACAAATGCAATCAATGCACAAATTTCTTGATAAATGTTTAATACAAACCAATTCATCTATTATTAACGTTAACAAGCGAAATCTATTCCTAGCTGTGTCAGCAAAACAGTCAGTCAATCAATCAATCAGTCAATAAAACAATCAATCAATCAATCACTCAATCAGCACAAACAGTTTAAAATATACACATTTGCAGCTGATGAAATTGTCTGCAAATCAAGTCAACTTAAAGCCAATTCCAAACTGTTTCACAATTTAATCAAATGTTGTTTAACACACACACGCACACGCACACACACACTAATACACGCACATATGCGAGAGGGCAGAGATTGAGCGATATAATGCGCTTTGGTTTATATGATCCCAAGTGGCAGGCCTTCCATCTGGTCGGGTGGACTTTTGGTTTTTGAGGTTTGGCCAACCGAGAGAGAGACAGAGCGAAAGTTTTTGGCTAAAATTGGGATTGTTATGATGATTGAGTAGAAATTGCTCTGCGAATGCTTATGTGTGTGTGCACATGTAATAATGTGTGCGCAGTTTAATTGAAACGAATGACCACAACACTCACACACACACACACATGCACACACACGCACATACACATCTGTATTTGTTAGGCTGTGCATCTATTAATAATGGCAGCCACAATTTTATGTTTTACGTTTCATTCCATGCCATTTCGTTTTATTGTTCGTTTCTTGTTTACCCCCTGTTCTTCTCCCTACAGTTGTCATTGTCATTGTGATATTCGCTCGCATTGCGGAATTGCCAACTTTAAATGTGGCTGCCACAAAGGCTGCCACACGCAATGAGAAACCACTAAATATTAAATATTGATACAAGCGTTCAATCGCTGGCCGTTCATCAATCGGACAGTCAATCAATCTGTCAGTCCGGCAATTTGTCAATTTCTTCGTTCGCCAGCAGTGTCAATTTTTAATGCCAGCGCAATGTCAATTTTTATTAATTAAAATGGCCGCAAGCGGATGCTGCAACTGAAACTGCAACAGAAACTGAAGTCTGCAGCTGAAAGGCGCGTTCAGTTTTTTATTTTGGTTGCCAAAAAAGAGAGCTTGTTAAATGAAACCAACTGAGCCTTACTCTGCTTAAAGCCTTAAATTGCGAAGAAGCACGATGGAGAAGTTTGTTGATATTCCATATAAATATTTAATTGATTTGATTAAATTTTAATAAATTTTAGTTTATATAGATTTGTTATGATTTTTGAGTAACTAAAGAAATCTGAAGCTTTACTCAAGACTACTTATGGGGTATATAAAAGACTTTTTAACAATTAAACAAGCATATTTATGAATGCAATTTCGTCAAAAGAATTCAATTGAAATTTAAAATGAATTATTGCATTAAAAAGAGCTCAAGTTATTTATACATATTTATTATATGTATTACGATTTTGTTTAATTAAGATATTGCTTAAGTATACGTATATGTTAAATATATTTTCTTGTGTTAATCATAATTCTGACTCCATAGAGAACTTCTGTGGCTTACAGAGCTGGGCTGGTTAACGTTAATTAAATATTCATAAGTGCATAAATATATTCATGCTCACAATTTTGCTCTGTTTGTAAATAAATACATATACACATACATATGTATATGTTTTGTCGCACGTGTCGTATGAATAATGCAAAAGTCGTCTTCTTCAATTGATGCATTTTAATGCCACATTGATAGCTAATTATGGCGCAGCAATTTTGTCGCTTAATAAGTCTGCCCGTCTGGCACACACACACATGCACACCTGCACACACACCTGCACACACACCTGCACACACACAGCTGTCGCAGTCAGTCAGGCAAGCGGTTTTCGTGTGGCAATCACGACGCTCATTCGATCGTGCAATGAATAATTTCCGCTTTAATAAATTTCACAACACGAGATGCGATTTGCAAATTTGATTGCAGCAGCAACTAAAATTTTATGATTTAAGTTCAACATATTGAGAAAATCATTTTTAATATAGACTACTTTTCTGGTGGCCATTTCTTTTTAATCGGAATTGTATTAGGAGGAGTTGGGCTATTTCTTTTTAATTTCCGGTTATCCATTTACTATTAAATATTGTCTTAAGAGATGGCTTTTAGTAAAAACAGAATACTTTTGGTGGCAGCAATAAATTAGAGAAGGATTCTCAATTTGGGCTCTGCACGAGCTTCAACTTGACAATTCTGTGGAACTAGTTCAGAATTTTTTTAATATCCTATCGCCAATTTGATTGGTTTGCTTAGAGATTGTGTTGTTCATAGTTTCTATAACAACTTAGGGTATATTGAACCTCAAGCAAATGCTTTATTGGAGGCTGGGAAGGGTTTAAATTATTGGCAAATCGCCTGGAGACACAAAGAGAGAGAAAGAGAGAGAGACAAAGAGAGAGAGAGAAAGACACTTGAGCATATGCCGAGCAATTGGCATTGTAATGCCACTTTAATGCTGACAGGTGTGTGTGTGCGAGTGTGTGTGTGTGTGTGCATATGTATAAACATATCTGTGCTGTGTTTTTTTTTTTTTTTTTGAACAGTGACAGCTGACAGGAAGTGGCAAACAGCTGCAGTTCCTCGTGAGTTGTCGCCGCGCTGCCTCGCACAATCTGAAGGACATAACGGGAACGCGGGGTGGTGGGAGGGGGGGGGAGCGGGGGGAAGGACGATGCGCGCTCTCTACTCGAATATGCTCAAAAGCGCGCCCGGCGAAAGCAATCAGAGCAACGAAATGGAACCCTTACGTTGGCATTTCAATGAAGCCCCAAACTCTAACTCAAACTCAAACTCAGACCGAAACCAAATCAAATCCAAAGCCATAGTCGAGGCCAAAATGAATAACGCAAAGCGACGCATGACTGAATGTCAGCCAAACTAAGGGACGGGCTGAGTGTGTGTTGTGGGAACCTAGTCCTTGTCAAAATACAAAAAAAAGAAAAACAAAATATATATATATATGTATCTATATATATATATATATATGTATATGTGGAGTGAAAGGAAACGTACCAAAAATAGAAAGACATGGTCGCGATATGGCTAACCAGGGCAACATTCCACAATAAAAAAAGAAGGAAACAACAGGAGAAGAAGGAGTGGAAGGTGTGGAAGGAGTGGAAGAAGTAGCAAGAATCAGTCATAACATGCGAACTGAAGTGGATATTGTTGCCGCCCGTCCATGGACAATTTGAAGCACATGGCAACCCTCGTGGCGCAGCTCTTAAAGATGCTTTTCTTCTTCTTCTTCTCTTTTTTTTTTGTCGCTAAGCGAAATGCCAACAATTCTACAGCAGCCCCCACAGTTGTGTGTAAATTGTAGCCAATCATGATTTAATAGATAAAAATAAAAAAAAAAAAAGAATACAGCAACAACAACCAAACTGAAAAGAGTCCAAGTGGATAAGGCATAAAGCGTTATGCACAAAAGGCCACGCTGAGGTGAAGCTGCAGTCGAGTCGAAGGGGTTAAGGGAAGGGGGAAGGGGGTTGCTTGTACGGTGGATAAACCACTTTAACAGCTCCCCCAGGATCGATCTGTGCTAAAGCTAAGGCTAATAGTGGCCAGCTGCTGCTGCGTGGCAAAGGGCGCAGCAGTTATGACGAAAACAACAAGACAAAGCAAAAAAAAAAAAAAAGAAAAGATGAAACCCAAGAAGCGGGCGAACAACTTCTGGCTGAGAGCACTTGACTCTTAAGATACCCTGTACTCAAAGCAAGTGCAACATTAATCTTTCACAAGCACAGCATGCCCAAAGCAGAAAGAGTTTAACTAAGAGATATCCTCGATTTGTCAGTAGAAAAAAGTAAAACAAATTCTTTTAACAGGTTCAATAAAATCTTAGACAAAAGTCTTTACAAGTTTTGTTCATACATATATATTTAATTCTTTTCTTAAAACAATATAGCCTGTCTTATAGACTCTTTAAGTTCGAGGGTATGCAAAAAATGGTATTTCTTGAGGGCAACAAGATTGGGACAGGGACTGGGACTGGGACACGGACAGGACGCAGACAGGATATGCGCTGTACAACGACACTTGACGCCCCGGGCCTGCGGCAAGCGCAAAAAATAAAAGGGATAGCATTGTGGCACAGTGTAACCGAGACCGGTAACGAGGAGGCGACTCCGCGTTGCAGCCTAGAAGTGAACCAAACCAATTCCAAATTCGCGCCCAACAACAACAACAACAACTAGAATGAGAATGAGAATGTTGATGCCATCGTCATCGTCATCGTCATCGTCATCGTAGCTGCTGATGACGGAAATTGATAAACGCGCAAAGGGGAAATTTTCTCTCTAGTTGCTGTTGTTGTTGTTGCTGTTGTTGCTGTTGTTGCTACGTGCAATCAGAGTGCGAATGGGGGCGGGGCAAATGCGAAGACGAAGGCGAACTTACAATAACCGAAATCAAAATCAAAATCAAAAGGGGGGGGGGGGGGGGGGGGGGGGGGGGGGGGGGGGGGGGGGGGGGGGGGGGGGGGGGGGGGGGGGGGGGGGGGGGGGGGGTTAAAGGCAATGGCCGTTTAGCTACGCGTCTCTAATTGGGCAACGGTTTTTAACCCCAGCAACGTGCAACATAAATTAATCAAATTGCGAAATGTGGCAGGCGGCAAACAAGAAAGAAGCAGGACAGCAACAACAACAACGACAACGACAGCAACAATTGTTAAGCGAATATTGCGTTTAACAGTTACACAGCAGCAGCAAGAAGCTGGAGGGGGCAAAAAATGGAACCAGAACACAATGTGTTCCCAGCAAGCTATGCGCACTAATGACCAAAGCAAAGCACAACAGCAAAAAGAAAGAAGCAAAAAAGAAGCAAAATAAAAATGTTGAAGAAAAGGAGCTGGCATTTTTATATGTATTAAAAACAAGCAGGCAAACAATGCAAAAGGCGACAGCGAATAAATTGTTAACTTCGGCTTAACCCCACTGTCAGAAAGAAGCTCGTCTGGACGAAGCTGACGAGCGTGAAGCAACAACAGAACAGATTGCAATGATGCCACTTAATGAGCCGCTTATTATGATTAATTGGTAGTCAGGGAGATGGCCAACAACAAAGTTCGTTCGCTCGTTGGTAGAACGGAATATGGTAATAACTGCCTCTCACAAATGAATTAAATGAAGTGCACATTGTGTGTTAGCCGAGCTGAGGCCGAGTCGACGGCCAAATGGGCCAAATAATGCAAATGGAAATTCCTTTAATGCGTACCTCAATGAAAATTCCTGGCATGCAATGCGAATCATTTTCTGCTATCGAAAAATTCAATTTATTGAAGTTGGATCACGATTGAAATTATATTTTAAAGTGTCACTTGAACAACTGCGCTAAGTGCCAAATTTAAAATGCAATAGTAAATTTCTAATTTTAAATGTAAGCTAAAAAAATTTTATTACATGTTTACTATTAAGCTCATACAATAATAATACATTTTCTTAAGGGGAAAAGAATAACATGTCTTATAAAAATAACTTTTGCTTAAACTAAATTCTTGTCAACTGCTGGAAAATTAACTAAATTCAGACAGAGAAAACAATGAAAAACCGAGTAAAAGTTTTTGATTCACAGGCTTTTAGGCATAATTAAATTATTTGTTTAACTTTGTCGTACATTCTTATATATAGTTTAACAAGTCTAAACAAGTTTTTTGTCACAACATTTAAATCTCAGCCTCACAAAAAGTAATAAAAATATATTAAATATACTCATATTATTTTCTTTTTAACTGATTTAATTAACAACAACTAAAAACTCTAAAGAAATTTTGCTTACTTGAAAGTTGCCTATAATTACAATAGATATTTAACTCTACACTTTATATTTTACTATATGCAAAAATGTAAATTAATTGTTAGAAACATATTTGAAATAAAAAAGAAGGCAACAATAATAAATACACTCATTCCTTAGTCAACTGTAGATAAATTGACTGCCGCAAAGGAATAAAATTGAATTGAATTTATCAATCAGTAAAACAAGTTTAATTAAATTATATTAAATATCTAAGTGCAGTAATTAAGATGATGGCTTAGCTAACTAAAATGCGCTAAATGCAGACCCAGACGAAACCTAATTCCAATGTCTATTGTTAAGTGCAGTTCAGTGAAGGCAGCCATGGCAATAGCTCAAGGCAGAAATGATTGGTAAAGCTCAACTCACGATCCCATTTCCCAGTTTCCCAGTTTCCCAGTTTCTCAGTTTGCTGCTGCTGCTGATAGCTTGGTGTATGGCACGCATCACGCATACGCCGCGTGTTGCAGGCGGGGCAAAAATGTCATCGACTAATTGCAGCGTGTGCGTTATAATGGGCTTTAGCCGTGCTAAGAGCAGCTGACAGCTAGACATTTAAGCTGCGTGTCATCCGAAGATGGCTGAGACAAGCCGCAACAGGGCCACGACGTTGATTGTTCCCGTCGCGTGTCCAGTTAAGCGAAATTTACCCCTGCTTAAGTTTTGTGTGTGCGTTAAAAATTAAAAAAGGAATCAAAAAAAAAATATAGAAAATATCATACAAATAGATAGATACATTTGCAAACTGGGCGCACCTTTTGTTGTTGTTGACTTTCATTTCGGGTTTTGTTTTTCGATCTCTCTATTTTTAAACACCCAACCACGTGGCTGGCTGCTGTTGTTGTTGCTCTTGTGATTTGTGTGGCTTTTAAATTGCGAAATTCGCGGAAGCTGACATTTATTCAGCAGCCCGAGGGGAAGGGAGGGTTGCTTGATGGCAGTCTATTGTTTTGGGCATGGCCTACATAGAGCGTGCATGGTCGCATCTATATTCACAGCGCCAGCAAATACTCTGCCTCATCTGCATTTGGTTGCAGTTTGTATGCTGCGTGCTTTGCTGCAGGCGAGGGCGGCCAGAGGAGTTTTGTTGGGTGGAAGGGGAGGTTTGTGGGTTGTGTGCTTGATGGCATTGACACCTACGACTCGTTGCGTTGTTGCTCGGTTGCTTATCCAGTGCTGAAATTGCGATTTGTTGTCAGTTGTTGATGTTGTTATGGTTGTTGTTGTTGCTCTTGTCGCATAATTTAACTTATGCAGCTGTGTCATATGAAGGTGTATTTGTGTGTGTGTGTGTGTGTGTGTGTGTGTGTGCGGTGACTGCCATAAAGCAAGCGCATATGCTGGGAATTGTTTGTGCGTGATGAAACAGATATGAGATGCCTGCTGAGAGACGAGTGCGATTAGAGGAGAGCTGCTCCCGGTTTTAACCAAATGGGGCACGAGTAGCTGCATATTATATTATACCCAGCCAGAGCCTCAGCCTGAGCCCGATGTCGAAACAAACGCCATCAACAACATAAATGTTAGGCAGGGTAAAAGGGTATGGGAGGGGGGGTGGGGGGTTGAGTTTCATTAGGCAAACCTGTTAGCTAGCTGCAATATTGATGGATTCATTGGTTAAACAGCTTTTGCTGGCTTTAAATTCAGCTCAAAATTAAGATAATAAACCAAAGCAAATGCACTTGGCGAAAAACGACGCTTGAAAGCCAAGGAAATGGGTTTTCTTTAATAAAAAAACATTTCTTATTTCAGAATGAATTTATGAGAATTAAATTTATTGAAAAGAAGAAAAAATTGCAGGGCAAGTTTCATTTTCAAATGCACCAAAGTAAAACATTTTGTAGATGAATTTGTTTTTAGTCAAGCATAAATATAAAGTTGGCTTTTTATTTATATTTACTTAATTAAAAACAGTTCTTTAGCAATATATTTTTTAAGGCAAAGCAAACTAATTAACGAAATGGTTTTCTTTTCAATAAAAACATTCATTATATTAGAATGCATTTTTCTTAGTTTAAACAACAAATGTATTCAAAAGTTTGCTTAGCAAGTTTCATATTTAAATTCTCTAAAGTAAACATCTTAAGGATTGAATTCGTTTGAGTCAAGCCCAAATAAAAAGTTTGCCTTTTATTTATATTCATTTAATTAAAAAGAGATTTTCAGGCAATCTTTAGAAATATGTGATATAAATGTGATGTGTACATAAATAAATATATATATATATGTATGTGTAAAAAACATGTGTATAACACACACACACACACACACACACACACACACACAGATGAATAGCCAGCAGTCAGCTTTCTTAGTTATAAATTTTCCATTTCTGTATTTATTATTTCTTTTTTATATATTTTATATGTGTACATACATTTATATGTATGTATGTATATACACATATAAATATATATATTTTTTTTTATTTTCGGGGCAATAGCAAATCCAATTTGCTGCCATTTCGTATTGCACCGCAGAATGCTCTTGGTGCACAAATGGAGCGGTGCTTGCCCCAATGCTTGCCCCACCCCAGTTGCATTCCCTTTAATAGCAAAAACCGAATCCGTAGCGCATTTCAAATTCAAATGCAAATTGGCCGCAGGCATTCAACCAGATGTTCTATCTGTGTGTGTATGTGTGTGTGTGTGTGTGTGTGTGTGCATATACATGCACATATAGAATTGATTAAGCAAATATTTGCCATTGAGCCAGAGAAGCCCGTCGGGCGTATTTCATCGGTAATTTTTTTTTTGTTGTTCATTTTTCTTGTTGCTGTTGTGCCAGGACAAATCCTCGCAATTACCGTAAGGCCTGCGGCCTTGACAGAAAAAATGCAGACAGTTACCCGCACATAAGTAAGGCTGAAGTGATTGTTGCATATGAATTTTGATAATGTCGCTTGGCCAGTTTCAGTTTCAGTCGCAGTCGAATTCTCAGTTTCGGTTTCAGTTTCTGGTTTCGGTTTCAGTTGCAGTTGCAGTTGTTGCAACTGTTGTTGCCTGCCACATGCCGCATGGCCACATGCACAGCCTGTCCTGGTTTCCATTTGCAGCATGTTAATAAATTGCTGTGCAGTTAACTTCAGTTCTTCTCGCTTCAGCTCTGTCCCAGCCTGCCCTCGCGTTCGTCCTGCCATCGTCCTTTTTGGCATTGTCACCGACCTCCGCTCGCTGTGAATAGTGACACACTTTATTTCGGGGCTCCACATGGCGTTCATCCGACTCATGAATTTACTTCATCAGTGCCAGGACCCTGACTACGACAACGACAACGACTGCGACTGTGGTTGGGCTGGCCAGTGGTTTTTGGGGTTGGGGGGTCCTTCGTCGGGTGTCGGTTTGACTTGTGTTGCCTTAACTTTTGTATTTATGCGAATGGCACGCAACACCATTAGAAATTGGACAAGTGCAAGTTTGTCCTGTTGCCCAGAGATGCAAACGTGTCACGAGTTCACCTAACTAAAAGGACACGAAACCCAAGCAAATAACTTAAAAGTACTCAAGCGTCACAAAAACAAAGTGTTAATCCAATTTGAAACAGCGATTTAATCACCAGAATAATGTTTAAATATACAGCAATATTATGTAGAGAAATTGTAAAATATGAAACAAGAAAATTTGGATTTCATTAAATAAATATATAATTATAAATAATAGCTTATTATCATAAAATATTAAAGTCTTTTGATGAGCACTTCTTGGATGATGTGTGGAACAAGTGCTTCGAGGTTCAAATTCAAGTCTCTTGTATATGTTTATTTTAGCCAAAGTCCACAGCTGCCAATGCCAGTTACAGAAATTAAATTTGATAGTTAACAACTATATATCTTACTATAAATATTTAAAATTTTATTTTTTGTTTGTTTTTCGTAAGTAGAGTATATCTACTATAAAATAAATTTAAAAAAAAAAAACTCTTTGATCATTAAAAAATTTATTTTTTGTTTTTCAGTTCATATTCAACTAGAAAATAAAATTTTAAAAACTTGCTTTGATCATTTAAAAGCGTTTTTTTGTTTCTCGAAGTGTGAACATTAAATGACGAGTTCATCTCTACACAAAGTGAGACAGACCGAGAGTTGTACTAAAATAAAAGAGAGATAGCCACACAGAGAGAGAGAGAGAGAGGGAGAGAAAGGGGGGTTGAGTTAAAGTTGGGACATGTGTCAAATGTTGTAATTGCACTTCGTGCGCTGCTGTTGCTGCTGCTGTCAAAATGAATTGCAATGCCAGCAACAGCTGCTGGTGTCGAGAGTGAAAGGCATTAATGCAGCGCCTAACATTTGGCAATGCCAACACACGCACACACACACACAGTCCCTTACACACACACACATACAGACAGCAAACAGATTTCGGCCTACAAATGAATATAAAGTGCAGCTGAAAAACTAGTTGCAGAAAGCTGCGTAACGTAGAAATAGAAATGAAATGTTGGGGGCGGTGCCCAGGGGGCAGGGGGCGGTGGGCGGTGGGCGGTGTGCCGGGCACGTTAATAAAATGAAAGCCCCCGCGTGCTGCCAGCTGGTCCTTGCTGCCTGTGGCCGACAATCGGATGGCGTCTGGCCAGGATGAAGCCCATTTCCATTTCCATTTTCATTTCGAGCAGCTGTCGTTGCGCATTTTTTCGGTCGCTTCTTCTTCATTCCTTTCTTTTTTTTTATTTTATTTTTTTCTTATTTTTTTGTTGCTGGCCGGGTCGCGCTCTTTGTTGCAGCCCAAATGATGATGAATGGGCCACGAAATGGGATTGGAACTGGAACTGAAACAGAAACAGAAACAGAAACAGAAACGAGGACTGCGAGTGGCGACCTCGTCTGGTAACTGTTGCAGCCACTGCCTTGGCCTGGTCATGACAACAGCAACAATGCCCGTTGCACGCAACAAACAGAAACAGGCAAAATAAAAACAACAAAAGAAAAACTATGAATTATCTTGCCTAGAGGGCCTGGCCTCCTATTTACCTTTCAACAAGCACAAAGAAAAAATTTTAAAAACAGGGTTTTTATTTGCAAAGTTTGTTTAAAATTTAAAACGAGGCAGAAAAAATTAAATGTTGAAATTAAATGATATTCACAGTATTTTAAATTTAAATGACAAAAGGTTAAAATAACTAAATGAGAATGTAAAAGGCATATCTGTTTTGTAATTAATATTTATTGAATATTTATTAAATTATAAATTCATCTCAAGTGTGTCTAAGAATGCAAAAAAAACATTTTATTTGATTTATTTACAACAAAATTAAATTAGTTAAGGGTCAATCGAAATTATTTGAATATAAAGCTGTGTTAAAAAATCATTTGTTTTTTATGTATTTAAATACAGATTTAAGAGAGTATTCTATTTATTTAAACCTCGTTTTCTAATAAGATTCATTTGAGAATTAAAAGAAGTAAAAAAAAAATACTCTGAATATATCGCGAGCGTTGAATAAAAAAGACATTCTATATGAAAATCAATGCAGTTATGGGAGCTGACAGATTGCGAAGATAGAATTCAAGGCGATGCCCAACTTTCAGATACATTTTTTGTTGGTTACCTTTTTTGCTGTTGTTGAGGGGCATAAGAAATGTGCAGCGTTCATATTTTGTTTTGTTTTTCAGGCGCGACGTTCGTTTTGGCAACAAACACAAAAACACAAACATAGACAAGCACTTTTTACAGGTAAGGTGCTGGCCCCGCCCACAAAGATGGCTCCGCGTTGCCATCCAGATTGGAAAATATGTCAGTGCCTCAATTTGGCGTGTGTTTTGTATTTGTTTTTTTTTTTTTTTGTTGCGCTTGCAATTTTGCTGCGATATTTCTTTTTGCTGGCTTGGTGCTCGTTATCTGCCTGCGTTTTTGCTTTTAAGGTTAACTAGAAATTGGAAAATTGCACTCAACGGCAACAGCAGCAGCAGCAGTAACAGTAACAGTTACAGCAACAGCAACAGCAACAGCAACAACATCGAGTGACAAGCAGTTGGGGCAAACGTGCCAAAGATGCCAACTCGAAAAAATTGCAGGCGGCATCTCTTCTGGCATTCACACGCCTGGCGTTGACAACATGCAGCACCAACAGTTGCTGACAATTGATAACGAATGTCCAAAAATGGCCAGTGACAGTTGTTGCCAGCAAGAACAACATCAATTGTAACTGAAACGGTTTGGCAGCCACACGGCAACAATTCTCGCACTCGATGCGAAGCGATGCGATTGGATTTGCTATGCGATGCATTCGTATTTTGCAACTGACATCGAGCTGGATTAGAGCCCGCTTTTTTGCCCATTGATGGAGATGTGTGAATATAAAAGCTGGCCAAAAATAAAAATGTGTTATGGGATTTGTCTGTTACAAAATCCAAAATATCTTAATTGATTGAGAAAAGAAATGAAAACAAGGCAACAACAAAATTCTAAAATAAAACCAGTTTAATAAATCTATCTATAATTCAAGCACAATTACTGTATCTTAAAGATACCGAAAAGCTTTTAAGGTACAATATCTGTACGTCGTTGAAATGTCAGCTAAAAAATGAGTGAGCATTTTTGTAAAGTAAAAGTAGTTGCCTTTTTAAGCTACTTAGGTTTGAGAGGAAATTGCTATTTGTAGATACAAAAGTATCTGTAAGATGCAAGTGTACTTGAAAAGTAAAAAATGTTCTGCCAGATACAAAGTTGTAAGTGTGAGTTATAATATCAAAACTGTTGCGAGTTTTGAGTATTTTTGTATTTGAAAAATGTATCTGAGAAATATCTATGGTACTTAAGTATCTTATTGAACAGTAACATCTTGATGTATCTGTTAAATGCAAAGGAATCAGCCACTTAAAGCTGGCCAAGCATCGAAAAGATAACTCAGTAATGTGAAAGTATCTTTAAGATGCAATGCTATCTTTAACATAGAATTATTCTGGCATTTCAATAATATTTGTAAGTTGCTAAAGTATTTGTAAGATACACAAACATTTGTATTTAAGGTATTTTGTGGAATGCATAACTGTAAACTTTTCAAGATGCCTCTTTTGGATACACAAGTATTTGTGAGCTACAAACGTATCTGTATCAAATGTATCTATGGCTTGCAGTTGTATTTATGTGTTGCAATCCTTTAACTTCTGTTGAAAATTTAATAAATGCTTGAGCTTTAATTTTATGTTGTCTTAATATGATTTCAAATGAAAAAGAAATTTAAGCCGTTTGCTGCTCAGCGAACCAGCTGCCAACTGGAGAAACGAGTATATTATGAAGTTTCTGGCAAAACATCAACTGCTGCCTGCATATTGAGACTCACACTCACACTCACATTCACACTCACATTCACAATCAGATTCACATTCACGTTCAGATTCGCACATAGTTGAAATTTTGTGTTTGCAATGCTTAAAGCGAGTTGGCAGCCCCGTTTGTCTTTACTTGCGGGCATCGGTTAAGCCCAAATCGATGAAGTCCTTCGCCGCCATTTGCACTAATTTGGCAGGCATCGACGTGCTGAGCAGCTATAAATATATACATATATATATATATATATATATATATATATATAGTATATATATGCTGTGGCCAGGATAAGGAATGACTTTAGTGCAAAACCAGACTGGCGAGGGTGCAGGAGGTGGGTTTGGGTGGGTTTGGGGTTGGGTTGGGTTTGGGTTTGCTGTAAATGCTGGCTCGACCTGTGCCGAGTGCCATTGAGAAGTTTCAAGCGATGACTGCGCGACGGCAAAAGTTGGCTGCAGAGTTGCACTTGGGCCAAGTGGCGGGGCGCGCGTTCACAAAACAAACAACGACACACACACAGACACACACACACACACCAGAAAGTCTGGTAGACAGCGTCATTGTCGTTAGCAAATATATGACCAGATAGATAAAGAGAAAGAAAGAAACAGAGAGAGAGAGAGAGAGAGAGAGAGAGAGGATCAAAGCGCGTTCCGCTGCAGCTGCATAAAATAATTGCTGTCTGCGGTGCCGGCACGAGCCAAGCCTGCATAATTTGTAGCTCTGTCTCTCTCTCACTCTCTATCTATCTGTCTTTTTCTCCCTCTCTGTATTTTCCAGCTAAGCCTCCTTTAATGTCATTTGTCATCCTTGGGCCAGTCGCTGGGCAGAAGCCAGCTTTTTTTGCTCTCTTTCTCTATTTTTCTTTTTCTAAAGTTGCGCAAACATCTTTCACTGCAGAAAGTATCTTTATTCGTGATCGAGCTGAAGTACTGAAGTCGATGAAGCTGTATTTTCCTTTGCTCTGTCTGTTTGTGTTGCCAGAAAAAAAATTGTTCAGCTCAACAGAAATTCAGTTTTATCTAAAATTAACACTTATGGCTATTTAACTTGTATCTTGAGAGCATAACTTTGAAATTTAAAAAGTCAAAAAAATTTCGTTTGTATACAAGAATATTTCCCTACTTGTCACCTCAAATTATTTATCCTATTAATATATATTTTGATCAATCAATCAATAAAACTTAAGATACTTAAAAAAACTTATTTTAAAATAAAAAACAGACTTTTACCCTGACAACATTTGCAATGGATTCAAACACAGAATTGTTTATATTCTTATTCTTTCCAATCTCCCGTATGCACTTAAAAGGGTAACTAGCAGTCGGTCATAGCCAACTGGTGGGCGTTTAGTTGTTTTGAACTGCAGTTTGTCTATTTGGCATTATGCAAATATTATTTCGTGCCAGCGCCGAGTTGGGGCCTTTTTGAAACTTGCTGCCGAAGACAATAAAAAGTGCAAATAAACGAGACGAAGAAAAAATAGAGCAACTGTCCCCTGGCCAAAGGGCTGGACAATCGGGGGGTGGGTGGGGGCTGCCAGGGCTGGCAAACGGAGGCGCCGTAAAACTTATTGAAGACGTTGAAGACACACAACTTCAACTTTTATCGGCTGACAAAGACAACGATTGCCGATGCTGCCAAGAAAGCAAAAATAAAATAGATGAAAGAGAGAGAGAGAGAGAGAGAGGGGGGGAGAGAGATAGGGGAGAGGGAGAGAGATAGAGCTGCAAAGCCTGTCAAAGGCAATGCTGGAGTTGTGTATACTTTAGCTGGCGATTGCAAGGCTCAGCCAAAGAGCAGCCATCGCATCCTGTACCTCACTTACACACACACAAACACAAACACACACACACACACATACTCATACAGGGAGTGGCAAATCCGTTGAGTGCTTGGCTTGTTTAAGCTGCCTGCAACGGTGGCTGCCGCTGAGGAACTTGAGAGCTCGAAAGCTCGATGCCAACAGGAAGAAAACAAACAAGCGAAAACTGTTTTTCATACCCTGTAATCTAAGCAACGGGGTATCCAATGGGCTCAAAGAGAAAAGTTGCTGCACAGGTAATTTTAACAGTCAAGGAAAAAAAACATAAGACTTAGGAAAAATAATAATAGAAATAATTAGATTATTATATGAAGAATATATTACGATAGGGAAAAGTGTGTTTTAATAAAACTTCAGTAAGAAAATAAAAATTATATTTAATCTCTCTTTTATGTTTTTTTCATACTCCAGATATTTCTAATAAATAAGAATTTTTAATAGACTTTTCACTAAGACAAAGATACAATATCTTTACTGTTAACTACAAAAACTAAATTAATATTAGCCACCTTGATTTATTGCCTAATTTACTCACTTTTTAAAGGGTATCTGCCAATCAAGCACATTGTCCTACCTTGCATACGTATACAAATAGTTTTATCTTTATGTTTAAGTATAAATTCGAGTCGTTTTTTAACACGTTTATTATATACAGGGTAGCTGCAAGTCTAAAACACCTAATTAGCGTAATCTTACCTTTTATAAAAGCACATATTCGTTTAAGTATGTTCATATTTATGTTTAAATGTGAGTTTTCAAGATAATGTTTGCTATACCAGTAATAAAAAGTCTTAAATTAGGTATTTGCTCGTCGAGCATATTCCATCCAGCTCAATCAGGCAATTTAAATAAATACTTCTGCATTCAAATATATATAGAGTTCTTTTAAAAAAATTTAATATATTTCATTAAATTAATTCGTTTCAGCTATTTTTTTATTTGTCTTTTAAGCACAAGGCAAAGTTAAGTTGAAATGCTATAAAAAAGTATTAACACCTTAAGTACTTAATTAAAATAAAATAAATATGAAAGAACAGGGTATTTGGTAGTCGAACAAACTCGTCTAACATCATTAGAGCTTATGAATAATTTCCTTTATATGAAAATTGTATTATTTATGCATTGATACGTACTTTTATGCTTTTTACAGGGTATTTGCAAGTCTAATTTCCTTTATATGAAAATTGTAGTATTTAAGCATTGATACGTACTTTCATGCTTTTAACAGGGTATTTCCAAGTCTAGTGCTGTTGTCTGAACTTATTTTACTCGTCTCACGTACGAATTTATTTATTTTTATTTGAAATAACTACACACTGGGTATGTTTAAGTCGTGCACACCCTTTCAGCTTCTTTGGGATGTGCGTTTTTTGAGACATGCCTCAAGACTTCGCCCGGAGTATATCAAATGCCTACACGGCGCATTAACAACAAGCACTTCTTTCTCAATCTCTATCTCTATCTCTCTTCATTGCTGATTATTCGAATACACTGCGCAAAATGTTTAAAACAGAACTACAAAAAACTTGTGCAAAAAGTAGAAAAATATAAAAAAGGGTTTTAATATAATTTATAATATGTATAGTAATTTTCACATTCATCGCCACATTTTTCGCTCAGTGTATGAGTATGCGTCATGTGTGGCAATTGTGGAAACAGGAACGCAGCGTCCGCACTCGCATCCGCATCCGCATCTTACATCCGCATCCTGCTAGCATTTTCAGGCGTTGTGTCAGGTCTAAGCAGAGTGTGTGTATGTGTGTGTGTTTGGTGTGTGTGTGTGTGTGTTTGGTGTGTGCCACTTACTGTTTTGCAGACAATTAGTTTCGTAAGCAGTTTTTCTATTCTTTTGAACTTTAAGTTTTGTCAGCTGCGTTTTCATTTCAGCTTCTCTTCTTGTTTGTGTGTGTGTGTGTGTGTGTGTATGAGTTGACTTATCAACTTGTATTGTGTACAGCTGACGCACACACACACATAGAGACACAGACACATACACATACCCTGTCATTCACACGAAACAATAGAAGGAAATTGATTCGCAGCTCCTTTTGCGCAAAATGAATCGAAAATGATGCGAAATGAAATGGAACGTGACCAAATTTGGCCACATGTCAATATGCTAATGATCAAGCTGCCGCTTTCCACATGCCACACACACACACACACGCACACACACACACACACAGCCTGTCCCTGTTCCTGCTTCAGTCTTGGTTCGGTTTGATTATTTTGCTGATTGTTTTTTCTTTATTTTTTTTTGTATTATTCTGGCCGGTCCCGGGCGTGTTCGTGTTAAAGGCTTTAAATGGGAATTTCCGGGCACATGCAGGCGACCGCATTTGGGTGCAGTCTGCAGGCCCCAAAAATTGACGAGCTCTGTAGCAGGGCTGCCAACTTGTGTAATTGGCGGCCGAAACGAATTGAAATGGGAAATGGCAAATAAATTGAATGAAACGTGCCGCGTTCAGGACGAATGGCAAAGGGGAGGGGGCAGGGGGTGTCCTGTGGTCACCTAAATGTGTGTGTGTGTGTGTGTGTGTGTGTGTGTGTGTGTGCGTCTGCTGCTGCTGCTGTTGACCGCAAAGTGATGTTTCCGTTTCCGTTTCCGCATCCGCATCCGCGTCTGCATACAGCAACATATTACACTGCGACACTCTGTCCGTTCCCGCTCCCTGTTTAAACACTTGTCTGCAAATGTGTCGTTCACTTGAAACGCGGCCAAAGCAGCTGCCACCTGTACGGCCTGCATTTACGCATATTTCCCTACAATGCCACATTCCTTTTTCCATCCCATCCCCTTGCCGCACTTACCCTTTGGCTATTGCCTTTGCTTCACGCCAAATGCAATGAAAATGCAGTGAAAATGCTTTTTGTGCTGCGAATCTGTTGCCTCCACTGGATACCGCAGTTGCCCGCAGCAATCCCGGTGGGCGGAGGGGGCGGCGAGGGCGTGGCATCGCTAGCTGAAGCTGCGGCGGTGTGCAGCTGGTTCTGGCCGGGAATGCCAGACGCTTTGTTTGCCCGCCTTTGCTTTTAATGCAGCCGTTAACCAAAAAAACAAGAAAACGAGTTCAGAAACAAGCTGCGATAACTGATCGACCAGCCAGATACCGACTAATTGTCTCAAGGGGCAGACAATAGAAAACAAGTAAAAAAAAAAATCGAATTGGATTGAGTAGTAGATGAAATGTTGAGTGAATTGGAAGTGAGTGGAAAAAAATAGAAATGAAGTGAGTTGGAATATAAATCTGAGCTTATTGAATGAAGAACTAATTTCTAAAGAAATTGCTAAAGACGGAAACTTTAGCAAGTTACAAATAAACAAATGAAGGCTTGACTGATTATTATTTTTACTTTTTTATTCTTAAGCAAGTATTTAATTATTCTGTTATTATATAAAAATTTAATTCTATTATGCCAATTATTATTGTTGGGTGCGCAAATTAAGCAAATAAATTTTCAATAAGTACATTCTCAACTATTTACATTTTCCATAGTCACCTGGGCATTGAAAATATTTGCTGTTTTCAACAGATTTTAATCCAATTAAAATGACTTTTTCACTTTTCTACTATTGGACTTTTTTTTTTGCATTGCTTTTAATCGAATTATAATTTGTGCTATTTTGCGGGCAGGTGCAGAGGCTCTCTAACAAGCCTTGATCTCTGCCTTAAGCCCTTGGTGACTTCTGTTTTTCTCTTGTTGTTAGTTCAAAGCTGGTCTTAAATCTCACAGTCGTAATTCCGTTGGAGCCTCTTGAGAGGCTTTTTGTTTGCTGTAATTTCTTTGCGATTTTGCCCCGCCCACCGCCCGCCGCCCACCGTTCCTGCTGAGCCATTGCCACTGCAGGGCTGTGCAAACAAAGTGCAGAGTCCGGCACACACACACACACACACACACTTGCGCACAGTGGGGCTTATATACCGCACTGTTTTTTAAATGACTTCCAACTCTTGTTTCTTTTGCTGTTCGCTTTTCACATTCATTGTTTTCATTGAATGAACAGCTGCCAGCGCCAAAGTGAGACAAAGCGAACAAACGAGGGGAGAGCGACGAAAAGGGGCGCAAAGATGACAAAGGGGGAGAGAGAGAGAAAGAAACAGTGGGCGTGGCATGGCCAGGCGAGCGGACAATACCAAAAATTAATTCTCGCAAATGCGTTTACAATTGCATAATAGTTGAGCTGAAGTTACTCGAGCAGACTTCTGTGGCAGACTAGCAGCTGCATTAAGCCGTAAGCTGCAACAAATGACAAACACACACACTCGCACACCCACATCCACTCGCACACACACACACACACACACGAGCTAGTGGCTTTGTTGACAGCTGCCCGAAAAAGTATGCTACACTTTTTTTATTAGAAAAAAAATATTAATTTAGTTTGTTTTGAGTGCAATGCAAATAAACTTGAAAAACTTTGTTTTCAAGCATCGGAAAATGGAACGTTAGGAAAATGCGTCGCCTTGAAAAATGTTGGCAAGTGTGGCCTGACAGTATGAAAGTGTTTGCAACATTAACAAATGTTTTGTTATGAAGGAGATTTGTTTGAGAGAGTTTTTTTTGGGAAATATATTTTACATACGAATGTTCCAATAGATCTGAAATATACTTTATATTTAAGTTGTGTACAAATTCTGTTCTATAGAAAAGTCTTCACATATAAAACAATACCGTATGTCTATTGTGCATTCTATATTCCATTACGTTATTTAATTATCGCCATGCTGTCGCCCCTGGCGATAAGCCCAAATAATGAGCTCAACATATTTGCAGCTGTGTGTGTTTCCAACTAACTGTGCGCGCGTGTGTGTGTGTGTGTGTGTGTGTGTGTGTGTGTGTGTAAATACTGAAACGCATAATTCGCATTGTTGTTTGCTTCTCGAGTATGCCACACACGCACACATTGCCACGCCCACCGCCCACCCCTTGTGCGGTTAACCTAATTTGCTTTAATTAACATTGCTGCATATTTAATTTTTCAAACATTGCGACACTCACACACACACACACACACACACACACACATACACTTAGGTGTTTAGTTTCGCTTTTCAATTAGGCTGCGCATATTTTTTTTGCCATTTCTTTTTTTTTTATGTTTTGCTCTCGTTTTTTATTCTCTCGCTTGTTGTTGTTGTTGTTGTTGGTGCTCATCGCTTGTCAAATGGTTTCTAATTACGCACACAGCTGCCACGCCCCAGTCCGCTGGGTCGCCCACTTGACTTGGTTGACTGACTTAATTACAAATTGCATTATTTATCGTGCAACAAAGTTCGTCAAACTGCAACACGAGGCAAATTCTCGGGTCGCAGCAGCAGCAGCAACAGCAGCTTACAAGGATAATCATCAGCATTTCGAATGTGTTAATGCAATTTGTGTATGTGTGTGCGAGTGTGTGTGTGTGTGTGTATGCGTGTTAATGGAGCAAACGCGGCCTGTTGCAGGGGACGGCATCATCAAATATTCTTTTATAGTATGCGAAAGGGGATAAGCAGCTTCTGAGCGCAGAAAGTTGCAAGTTGTGCCCGCCACGGTGAAGCCACGCTAAGATGTGCTTAAGGTGTTCGGCTTAAGTGTAATTATAAAATATGCAATTAATTCATTTTGCTCTCTCCAAGTTTCCCCTGTTATAAATACACTTCAAACAAAGTTGCTTTTAATTAGTTAACAGTTAATTTAAACCTTTAGAGTATTCCATATACATATTAACACATATATTTATGTATACAAACATATATATACATACGTACATATTTATCTAAGATCACAATATAGTTGCTCATTGTTCAATTCAATTAACTAAAAATAAGCACAATTTTTCTCTCCTTTTCAATCCAACTAAGTGCAAAAAAAAAAAACGATTGTTTACCAAAAAAAAATTATACTTATTTCATATATCTTAAAGTCAACAACTTGGGCACTTAGCGAGTGTTTACTGTGCCCGCAGCATGCACAATAAATATTTGCACAGATTTGAATGGGGTTGTTGATGTCGTGCAACTTTTGGGCGCTGCCTCAAAGCCAGAGGTAACGGTAACAGTTATAAACACACACACATGCATATGTAATATGATGATGATATGCGAAGGCTTTGTCTGTGTGTGGACACGTTTGTGGTTGGGCCCAAGTTGATTAAAATCCGCACTTCACCCTTTTAGTCAGTCAGTCACTCAGTCAGTCAGTCAGTCAGTCAGTCGAGTCGCACACCTTTAACCAGTCTGTGTGTGTGTGTGTGATTGTGTGTGTTTGTGTCATGTGATGCCGACTGCTCTCTTTGCCAGTTGAACTGCTCGCTAGGTGACCCAAAGGCAAGCAGAAAATGAAAGGCTATCAAAGCACCTGCAAAGGCGACAAAGCAAAAGGACTCTCGAGTATCAGCACAGGTAGCACAGGTGACTTCAATTACGTTAGCCTTGGGTGCCATTTATTGGGCAATCTCGAAAATAGTTCACTTCCAGGGCTGCAAACCGGTTCAGAAGGTGATTGGAAACTGGTTCAATGCCAGAACCTATAGTTTTAGCTAGGTTTGTTTAGATTTTATTTTGTGAACCGGTTCACAAGTTCTTTTATAAATAATATGAAAGTAAGTTTTAAGAAGTAAATATTTATAGAACTAGTCTAAAATTATATTAAAACAGTTTAAATTTAAAAGAAAAAAAGAGGAAGTAAAAAAGTTGTGAACCGGTTCAAAATTGTTTTACTAATGGTTCAATAACAATCCAAAGAAAAAGTTGTTATTGAACCGCTTCATTTATCTCTTTGAACCCGTTTAAGCTTCTTCTAATGTCTGATGAGGCATCCATTGATAAGAGCAGCAAATCCGAACCGGTTCATGTGATATTTAGTAGTGGTTCAATGTAGTCCCGTGTACACACATTTCCATTCAGTTGCTGTACAAGCTATCGAGCTCAAAGCTATCAAGTTGTATGTTTGACGACCATTTGCCTAACGAAGTTAGCCGTGAACCGGTTTTGCAAGTGGTTCAATTGCCGCACACCGTCATATTTCCGCAGATAATTGCGCTTTAATGCTGCACTCTGGCCTCTGATCGCCGATCTCTGGTATTGGTATTGTTTGCTGTTGTTTATAAACGCAAATCGCAACTTGAAATTGATTCCGAATGCTTTTCAAGTCGCGTTGTGTACGCGAGTGTGTGTGTGTGGGTGTGTGTGTTGGAGGTCACCTTAATTATGGTCACAATTAACAGTTCGAAATACCCTCAACGCTGCATTTGGCACACAAACACACACACACACACTGCCACACCCTGCCTGTCATCTGAAAGCTCAACGTCGCTTGGCCCCGCTCTTCATTCATATACGGCGACACATTTCATTTCATTTGGCATGACCTGACAGGGGGTCTGTGCGTGTGTGCGAGTGTGTGTGTGTGTGTGTGTGTGTGTGTGTATAATCTCATTACAAATTCAAATGGGGCACTCTGCCAGCTGCGGCAATGCCTCGACGTTGGCCTCTCGAGCCGCCGCCGCTCTCTCTCTCTCTCCGGTCGCCGTCACCCCCTCAGCCCGTGTGTGGACATGGCAAATGCTGCAACCGCGTTGTCACTCAATTATGTGTGCCATGTGCGCGCGACATAGCACACTTTTCAACACTGTCCGAAGATGCCACACGTCTGGGCATAGGGGGCACAGTTCAGCTGCTGGCTGGCCTCTGACCGGGCTACAACACTTCACTCGATTTGCATAAGGGTGCAAATTAGAGCTATCTGAGTAGCTAATTAAGGGCTAAGCAAGGACAACTGAATTGTGCTGTCTAAGAAATATGTGAAACTTTCTTAATTTTAACTTGGTTCAAGCCTTAACAATTACTTATAATCTAAGTATCTGTTGGAAACTCATTTAAAACATTAAGATAAATTCAAAGCCTTTCGAGAAATAAACCTCTTCAATGTTTTTTCTTATTTTTACTGCGACTTTGTTTATTGCAAAATTTATAAAAGCTAATATTAAATTTGACTAAAATAAAAATAAGTTTCTATAAGAATTCTCTTTAAGTGACTGTCAAAATATATTTGAATTTGTCACTGTGATCTTATTCAGCGAAGTCTATACCAGTCCTTAAGGATTTAAATACTATAGATATCTTAAAGAAATATTTTATATACTTTTATATACACACGTTTTGCAACAGTTTGAAAATTACATAAATTATGTGCTAAATGTTCAATGGGGCGTATACTTAATATATTTGTATTAAGTTTAATTGAGCGAATGTATTTATGCAAATCGATAAATAAGAAGTAAAAACACAGATGACGTTTATTTTGCTATTCAACGTAATATAAAATGTATTGCATTTAAAGTTGCGAAATATGTATTTGATTTTATTGTCCTGTACTTCTTAAAATATAATGCAAATTACTAAAAACAAGTAAATAATTTTATGCAAATTTTATGATTGAAAAAAACTTTCTACGCATCATAATTGAGTTTCAAGGTTAACAAAAAAAAATATACCTTTAACATTCGTATTTATTTTGGTTTGTGATTTAAAACATATTCGTTGCCCATTTCATCTATTTGTTTTTCGTAATAAAAGCGACAGCATTTCCAATTAGCCTGTTAGCCCGTTAAGGCTAACAAATTATATATTTCCCGGTAAAATGTTTGGCTTTTTTTCCATTTAATTACAACCCATGAATTCCAAGTATTCAGAATAATGTGTTGCCTGTAATTGGCATAAATGCTCGTCAAATTTGCGAATCGAGTGACCTTCGCTGTTACACGAGATAATCGAATTAAGTGCATATATAATTCCTGGAATGAAATTCAATATGCCAAAGCTTTCGCGCACGCAATTTAAAGCGAAAATATTGCATTCGATTTTACACAGCATGAAAAAAAGTCAGTATGTTAAAGGTCAGACTATGTAAAAGTCGCTGCTGCTGCCGCTGGATTTGCTGTACTTTTAATATCCTTGCCCTGCTTGCAGATTGCCAGGCAACAAATACAAAAGGTAACACTGGCAAAAAAAAAAAACAGAAAAAAAAAATAACAATGGCATTTGTCGGACTTAAAGCTTAAAAACAATTTTATTTTTTGCTAATCTGTTTTTCTCTCTCTCTCTCTCTCACACTCTTTGTTTTGCACTTTGCCGCTAACAAAGCCCCGCAAACGCTCAAGAAAAAAATTGGAGTACAAATTAAAAAACAACAGCGAAATGTTGGTTTTTCTCGAGAGTTCAGCTTAAGTTTCCCGCCCCGTCCATACGCCCCATTTTTAACTAGCAAGGTATATAACAAAATATACATATATACACTTTTCAAACTATATACAAGTTTGCTTTTGTTGTAGCTAAGCATTCCACATGTTTAAAGATAGGCTAAAAGCTTTTAGGGCAAAGCAAAAATTTTGACAGTCGGCTTAAGAATTTGCATTAGCATTGAATATCAATTAAAGTTTATTTTTAACTAGTGTGCAATACTTACTATGCTATATAATGAAGACTTTGGTATATATTTATAGTTAAATTAATTAAAAATATATTTATATTAAATATATGAAATTTAATAGGAAATCGCATCTGACACAAATCTTAAAAATGTGGATACTTTTGGATGAAGACAACATTTAACATTTGCAATAAGTGTTGATTGTAGAATCGTGTATTGAAATTACTATATTTATATTATCATATTGAATAAGATTATCTTCATGTGTTGGCTTAAATTGAGGCTGTTGAAGAGAGTGCTGCTGAAAGCTGGTCGCAGCCCATTTGGGTTCATCTTTCGCCACTTGGCAGCTTTATGTCATTGCCGGTTAAGTGATGCATCTAATTTGCAGCTGTTGTCGCTGCTGCCGCAGTCGCTGCCAGGCAGGAAGAAAACTGGCAAAGAATTTGCATTTGCTGCTTGGAAAAATGTTTGCATTTGCTGTGCGCCGTGCGCAACGTAAGTAATGGCAACATAGGCAGATGCTGCCTCCTTTTGCCTCGCTTGGCAAACACCTCCTCTTTCGGCTCCTTTCAGCTCCTTCAGGCTGCAGGCTGCTCCTTGTGTCTGCTGCTGCGCCGCATGCTCGTTAATTTTGCAGCATTTCCGCTTGCAATTTGGTGGCAGCTTCGTCGTCGACGTCGCTGTCGTCTAGTGGAAATATTACGTATACGCGGTGCAAAAAGCGCCAACCGGAAATGCAGGAAGCGGATATTACACGCTCCAGAAAACACACACAGCACACAGCGCGCCGCGCGGGCAGTCAAATAATATGCTCACAGATATGACTTTTGACGACAAGCGTCGTGGGCGGAAAGGGGGCGTGCCAGGGGCAGAGAAAACGAGAGACTTCGCTTAGAGCTTGGGGTGATGAGAAGCAATGGCGACATTTTCCTTATTGCTGCCGCTGCTGTTACAGCTGTGTTTTATGCATTTTTCGTATTTAGACAGCTGGCCAATGTTGATGCTGTTAGCTTTAGCGTCTCCTATACCCTGTAAACTGACAAAGTGTCAATGCATTGTGGAATTGATGCATTTTGTGCAAGTTCTGCGGCTGTCAAGACAGACTTAATTTTATTCACGCAACTCTTTACCAGACTCGAATACTTTTATATACCTTTTTTTAAACAATTTGCAATTAACATAAATTATGTGCAACGTTTTCAATGAGGCGTATACTTAATATTTCTTTTATTAAGTGTACGCCCCATTAAACATTTTGCATGGCATGTATGTTACAATTGAGGGAATTTATACAAATCAATAAATACGCAAAAATTTATAAGCAATTCAGTTTCATATATCTCATTAAGTTTGCTTTTCGGCAGTATTTAAAAGTATTTCATTAAAAAGTTGCAAAAAAACTTATCTCAAATTAATTGTCATATTTTTAACATATCTGTTGCCCTTTGCCAAATTTTTTTTGTATTGAAAATAATTTTGAAGTAGGCGTATACTTAATATAGATAACTTTATTATCTACGGTATGCAGGTGGAAACAAATCTAATACGCTCTTCTTTTAGCATGTTTTATAAGACTTTTATGTATTTTCAGTGCTTTACGGCGCTCTACAAATAAGGTTGTTTAAACAGTCGTATACTTAATATTTTATAGAAATTATATAAAATATATTAAAATATAGTATAAGATATTAGATAATTGTGGTAAGTATTGGGTAAAATAAATATAATGAAAAATTTAATATTAATAGAAGCAAATACGATACAAATCTATAACCATAATAAACTAATTAACCAAAAATCTGCGTGCCATTTATATATCTATATATATGAACAATGTGGACATATTTAGTTGTTTTATTTAAAAGAACATAAATTATTGAAGAACATAAGCTGGTCTGTTTTATACGAATTTTATTTAGGAAAACTTGTTAAATGTGACCAACAAAAGCTAATTTGTGTTCTTCTCTCTTTTACAGGGCATCCAACTGGGCGACTAATCGCTTTGAAATTGCTTACGTGCAACTGGAGCGCACAAAATGGGAATGTCAGTTAAATTGCTTGGCCCATAGAATTGCCGCTGCGGCGTCTTTCAGTGTGCAATTGTTGCTGGAATTCAATTATTTCGAGTCAACAGATCAAAGACAGAAAACAGAGAGGAAAAGAGAAAAATAGTAAGGCGGCGGGCAAACAGAAATTACTCACCTTTGAACTGCAAACGGGCTGGAAACGGAAAAATGCGAAAATAAATACGCTAGACTCGGTTTCGATTTTCGTGTAAGATTTCTTTGTTTTCTTTATTGAACATAATAATTTGTTGTTGTTGGTTTTTAATGCCTGCTCACTTGCTTGTCAAATGTTTGTTTTTCTGTACTTGTTTTTGTTTGTCTTAATTTAAATTTAATTTATTTAAGTTTAATCGTTAAGGTTTTATCTTTTCTTTACTTTCATTTATGCAACGTTTGTTTTTTTGACATTTATTTCAATTGTTTGTTTTTTTTTGTTTGCTTTTCGTTATCCTTTTTAGTTTAGAGTTATAGCGTATATCCATATGCATAAATTTTTTATTTATTTGAATTGTCCCTTTTATCAACTTGTTAGCTTTTGCAAAAAAATTTTTAGCCATAATAATGAACATTAATTTGTAGCTTTATCTTAAGCTTCAAATATATATATATACATATATATATATATATATATATATATATATATACATACATACATATATATATATATATATATATATATGTATACGTTTATGTATATATGAATATGTATATATATATACATGTATATATATTTATATATATATATAAACTCACATATATGTGTGCATATATTTGTTGTTTATGTAAAATGTTTGGCTGTGTGTGTTTAGGTATTTTTATCTTTATGTTATTTTATTTTTATGTTTATCTTTTTTTATGCCTTTTTAGTTGCTAATTAACATTATTGACAAAATATATATATATTTATATATATTCAAGTACGATATTTTTAATATTCAATTAAATTTGTTTTTATTTGTTATTGTGAAATATTTCCAATTCTTAAGTATGCTGAATTTGTTTTTGTGTGTGTGTTTTTATAAGCTTTTTTCAGCACTTAAATATTTTGTTTTTTTAATTTAAATTATTAATATATTTGAATACGTGTGTGTTTGTGTGTGTGTGAATAATATAAATATTTAAATAAAATACTTTGCTCGTGCATGGATAAATTCTTAAATACATTTTTAAGTTGCGTTTTTTTAATAGTTTTTCTCTTGTATAAATTTAAAATTGTCAGCCATTTGTTTGTTTAATAAAAACATGTAAGTACTTTATTTATTTATTTTGTTTATTTTTATTATTATTTTCACTACGTTTTTTATGCTGTATGCCATGCTTCTCGTATTTTATTTATTAATACCATAAAAACCGCATTAATTAAAAATTGTTGGCGCCTTTTATTGCAGCGTTTTTTTAAATTTTTTTATTAATATTTATTCATATGCCTTTTGCTGTGCTGCTTTCATTCTAATTTTAATAGCTAGACTTTCATGTATTTAAAAAAAAATATTTTTTTATTTATATTTTAATTAATATGTTTGCATTTTATATTATTTCATTTAATTTCATTTCTTTCATTTAAACCTTTTGAGTAAATTAATTCATGTAAATCCTGCTTTGCTGTAGCTTTTGATATTTAATTCAATTTTTAATTTGCTTTCTCGCATATTTTTTTTGGCTGTATAGTTACTTTTTAGGCTTCTTGTGTAATCAACTGTATTTTTACTGTTTTTTATGCATTAACTTTTCGCTTACATTAATAACTTTAAGCTAGCTTTCAATTTATGTACAACATTTAAATTACTAATAGTACTTTTTTGTTTCTATTTTTTTACTCATTATTAATTAACTTTTGCTTTAATGCGAACTGAAAATATGTGTTTATGCTTTTTATTATTTATTTAATTGCATTTTGTATTTATTTTAGAGGTTAGTTTTGCATTTGCCATTTACGGTCCTTCAAATTATGTACATAAATAATGATTGCGCCACAAAGAGAATCAAAACATGAATTGCAACAATGGACATCAGATAAAACGTGCATTAATATTAATAGAAATTTATGCCATATGCCTAATTAGTTAGTTAATAAGACGAAAAAATAAGTGAAAAATTAGAATGCACAAATAATAAACATAAATTACACAAACACACACACGCACACACATTCAAATGCAGCCACTCACATAAAAAAGAACATTTAAAATTGTTGTTGCATAATTCATTAAAAAATTATTAATTTAATTAGTTCGATTATTATAATAATAAAGTTTCGCAAGCATTTTGAGCTGCATTAAAGTTCAACTTTAAGTACATAAATTTTGGATGGATGCATTTAGTCAGTTGATAAGTTTCAAGAACTTAAAGTTATCAAAAAAATTATTGAATTTAAAATAACTTTTCTTTTATTATTAATTTTGTTTTTCTTTTTTATTTTTTACTACACAACACAACAAACATCTATAATTTCATGGATTTTTTTATCATTTGGTTAGCTTTGTCATAAGTTTAGATTTGTTTTTTTTTTTTTTTTTTGTTTAGATAATTAAGGGCATTTTTTTTTTGTTTTGTTTCTTTTGTATGCTTTTGCTTTGATTGTGGCCTCCAAGAGCCTTTACAACCGAATGTTCATTTAGCTGTCTACACAGAACTCGTGTATTTAGTATATAGTAAATGTATATACGTAACTAGATGAATGTATGTACAAATCTAATCTGTTAAGTGCATGGATTTAAGTGGATGGATTTATCGGGGAACAGTTTCATCTTAAATCTTTGCCTAACGAAATCAATAATAACAAGAATTAAGTACCAATTGATATTTGCCCAACAGCAGCAAAAGCAGCAGCAACAGGAAATGAACACAACTTAAAATATCAGTTGGGTTTTCACATTTCCATTTCCGTTCTAGTTTCATTTGCAGCTGCGATCTGTGCTGTGTCTTCAAGACATTTAAGCATAAGCATGATAATCAAATAAATATATATATATAAATATATATATATATATATAAAGATGGACGTGTTTAAGGTTTTAAGGAAGGTTAAGGTTTGCTTTGCCTTATTTGTGATTTATTTTCATGTTTCTTTTACAGCAAAAAAAATGTTTTTTAGCTCGCTTTTCCACTCGTTCGGACGCAATTGAAAGTGTTACAAAAAACAGCAAAATATATAAAAGTGGAAGAAAAAGTTTTACCAAGGTTTTGATTGCGTTTTCTTTTTTGTTTCCTTTGTGTAATTTGTGTGCTGTGCTACGTGGCGTATGCGTGTTATTTGCAATTTAATTTTTTTTATATAAAAAAACGATACCCTCCGCCATTTTGCTAAGTTGCGTATTAAGTATTTAATGCTTTATCCGTTAAGTATTTATAAGTAGCTTTTAGCAGTGTTGATAAATTATTATAATTATTATTATTATTATTATTATTAGTTGTTTAGCTTGAGTTAGTTTTTTAGTTTTTAGTTTTAACTAGTATTTCTCATATTAATTATTTATTTATTTATTTATATTTTTATTTTCTTTATTAAAAGAACGCATATTTCTTTTTAGCAAAGTGCGCTAATCGCTAATTCGTCTTTTATCCTTTTTTCGTCTTTGTTTTTTGTGACTCGATTTCTTTGTCACGTGTGACGTCACAAGCTCAAGCATTTTACGGTTTTTATTTCAAGCATTGCAATTAGTTATAGATTTTATTAAAAAATTGGCTTCCCTTCTATAGCGCTGCTCGCTTCTCTCTCTCTCTTTCTTTCACTCTCTCTCTCATTCTTTGTCTGTCTTTCTTTTTGCTGTGTTCATAGATTTGGCCACTTGGTTTCATTTTGTTTCATTTCGTTTCGTTTCGTTTCGGTTCAAGCGTTTTTTCTTTTTTGTAAGTTTTCCTTTTCTTTCTATCTTTGTGAGAACTTTTTGCTACATTATTATTATTTAAGTTTCTTTCATTTTGTTTTTTTTTTTTCGTTTGCTTTCTTTATGTTTTATTAACTGCTTATTGCGTTTTATAAACACTAACTCTTCTTTTTCTACTCGATTCTTTTCTTTTACGGTTGTTGGTTTTTTTTTTTGTATACTCATTAAAACTACTCAACTTAAGCCGATTGCTTGTTGTGTTTTCCGCTTTTCTTTTGTTTTCCACGTGCCATAACTTAACGTTCTACACGCCATATAACTAGTAAAAAAAAGTGTCTTGTTATTTTCTTTGCTTTTGGATTTTTTTGTTTTAGTTTTTCTTTTTTTCCTTTTGACTGGTTCACACCAACAAACTAGTCAATAAGCTATTTAAAGTATTACTAGACAAAAAAAAAATATAGTTTTGTTTGCTTACTAGCCTAGAATTATAAATGTCTATCGATAATAATAAAAAAAAAACATGTGAAAATTCTAAGAAAAACAAACAAACAAACATTTCATTTCATATTTCTTTCTTTTGTTTTTCTTTTCTTTTTTTTAAGTACATCGTTGCGCTCTTTCGCTCTTTCACTTGCCTGCCCCTCTCTCTTTCTCTCTCTCTCTCTCTTTTGATTAAGTTGTCTCGATGTGGATCGTGGAATGTGTGGAATGTGGAATGCACTCGTCAACTTAATAGCGCTGCTGATACTCGTGATGCCAGCGATTGAAATCGATGTGGAACACAATAATGGAACCAGTTGAAAGGCCAGCGAGCAGATATCTGTGAAAAGGAAAAAGAGAAAGAGCGAAACAAAGTGGAAAAGAAGATAAAGGGTGAGTGAGAGAAAATTATGTTAGTGTTGGGTAAATAATAAGAGAAGAACTCTAAGTAACAAAGGCTTAACAAAATACGAATTGAACGGAAAATCATTTCGTTACTTACTTCTGATCGTGAGTGAGAGCCAGCGAACGGATGCCCGCGTTGCAGGCGGGGAAGGCGTAGAGCGGGGCCAGGTTGAAGGTGCGCCACACTTCGACAATGCCGCGATCGCCGGCGGTCATCAGATACTCGCCATCGCGCGAGAGCAGCATACACTATAAAGAGAAAGCAAGAGAGAGAGAGGGAGAGAAAGAGGGTTAATTGTAGGGAATATGAAGTAACGAGTAACGAGTAACGAGTAACGATTAACGAGTAACGATTGCTTACCTGCAGATTGTCGTTGTGCGTCTCGTGGCGCAGCTTCTTGCCATTGATGGTGTAGGCCGCAACGTTGCCCTTGTCGTAGTTGATCACAATGAAACCCTCGCGCGACATGGTAATCAGCTCCGGCGAATGGAAATCAACGGGCGGATCCAGCGAGCGCAGCAAGTCACCAAATGTGGTATGAATCAAGACGGGTCCATCTACAGAGAAACAAACACACACAGAGAGAGCGAGAGAGGAATTAGTCGAGGCTTAGGTGAACGTTTAGTTAACGTACTCGTTGAGCCCGAAACGACAAGTCCCAGCTCGGCACTGATCACCACCGAGGTGACCGCTTGCTCGTGTCCCGTTAGGGTTGCCCGCGGCGTCGGCACATCGCCCTCACCCACAATGCTCTGCGTGCGCGCATTCCAATGCCAGAGGAGCACGGTGCAGTCAGCCGAGCCGGAGGCGATGTAACAGTCCGAGGTGATGTTGCACTCGCTGCGAGCCATGCAGGTGACGACGCCGAAGTGGCCAAAGATGATTTGAACGATTTTCGCTGAGATAAAGGAAAAAAAACAAGAGGTTCAAGAATAGGGAGGGTTAAGGAGCTTGAGGCAGGGGTCAAAAGAGTAGAGAGAAGAGAGATTAACTTACCCGTTTCGGTGGCAAACACACGAAAACTGTTGTCCCAGAAGCCGCAGGCAATAAGGAAGCGACTATCGACGGTTGTCACAAAGCAATTGGAACGAATCTTTAACATTTGACTAAAATTGTCGCCCAAATGGCGACGACTGACCGCGTTGCTGTTGTTATTGGTGCCATGGACAGCTGAGAGCAAGAGAGAAAAAAAGAAAGAAAGAAAGAGACAAATAGTAATGGAAAGAACTGAAAGGAATAGATTTTCGACCACTTACCCAGCACGGGATCAATGGTTAGCGGCTGATTGGAGCCCGGCGATTGCGGTGACTCAGCATAGCTGGGACTCTGGACGGATGCGGTATAATTGCAGTTCCAGCGATTGACGGCAAACTGATGTCCGGCGGTGACAGTGACCACCGATGGCAGCGACAGCTGCGGATACGTGTTGGCCGAGATGTGTATGACGGGCGAGTTCTGATAGAACTTGAGCATCTGGCACAAGTCCTCGGGCATGGCACTGAACATCATTGGCGACAAATGCATTGCAGAGCTGCGCGGCGGATGCGGTTCCATTAGCAGCTGACTGGGCGTCTGGCCGAAGTTGCGTATTTGATTCTCGACAGCCTCGCGCATCACCGGATCAAGCACGCCCTCCAGATCGACGCTGCCCTCGTAGGTGAGATAGTAGAAGACATTGGTCGCTCGAATCGCTTCGGGTCCGCGCTGCTTATAGCCGAATATCAGATCGATCCACTGATGCAGCTGGCACGACACGAACTCCGATTCCAGAGCCATGCGATTGATGCGCACAAACTCCTCGGGACTCTTGGCCCAGGGCGGCAGCTCAATGTCGTCGACCAGGGCGCCATCCTCGCGATGTCCCAGCCGATAGCCGGATGCATTGTAGAACATCTCGGGCAGGAAATACCATTCGGGTATCAGTTCCTTCACATCGGACGTGTCGCGCTGGCAGTTCTTCCAGCTGAGCGACACCGACGAGAACAAACGATCCGGATAGTCGAACTTGCCGCCCTGCAGCGCCAAAAACATGGTCGTAAACGGCTCCACGCGCACCAGCCAATTCAAGGTGAACGCCGCCGTCGAATAGTGGGTGCCATAGTGGAAGGGCGGAATGGTATCGCTGTCCCAGCTCTCGTAGCGCTCCTCGAAGTAGGCCCGACGCGAGGGATTTAGCGCGCCGATCGGTTTGGACAGATCGCGATAGTTCGAGGGCAGACTCAGATCCAGATCCTTGGAGTCGTAGTTGGTGAGCACCCAGGGAAAGATCGGGTACTGGTTCAGATCGTTGTAGGTGCGGCCGGCGATCGTGTTGAGGAACATCAAGTACTCAAAATTGGAGATTTCGCGACGCTGCCATTTCTGTGTCATGTTCGAGTTGCGCATCAGCTGGCGGGGCGACATCATTGAGGCGCGACGAGTCTGGGGTATGCCGTACTTGATGCCGACACCGACGCGCGGCAGCGCCTTGATCACCTTCTTGACCGTGTGCTGGTCGGGAAAGGCGAACAGTATCGAAGTGCGGCTGGCCAGAAAGATCTCCAGCGCCACATTCTGCAGGAGATAGCGACGCGAGAAGATCGCACGCACCTCCGAGAAATACCATTTGCCGTGCAAATGATCGCAGTACTTGAGCACCTCGGCATCGATCTTATGGAACTCGGGATGATCCTCGTCCACCTCAAAGAACATTTCGGTGCTGGTAATGGACACCGTGCCGGGTGCCACCAGACCAGGCGCTATCAGGCGTGCCTTCGTACTGATATTGACGGGTCCTGTCAGATCCAGGTCCAGTTCACGATCCTCGATCAGCAGCTCGGCATCGTCCAGCAGCTCGCTGTTGTGCTGCGACGAGGGATGTGCTCGCGACACAGCGATCTGTGTGTGAAACTCATCGCGTGTCTGCAGAATGGCATCCTCGGGTCCGCCGTTCTCCAGCGCCGCCTTCAGCGTCGCCTGCGGATGCGACGAACCCCGTGGATTCTGCACCATGCGCTTGCGCCGGCGTGCGTCATCCTCCCAGGCATCCAGTTTCCAGTACGTGCCCTTAGCCAAACACGTGGCGCCACCGCCCGGCACAGCCGCCGTTATGGAGGCCGTTAGAACGCCCAGCCCGTTGGCATCGCCCCAGGCGCCGTGACGATTGCACATAATGTTGCGCACCTTCTCTAGGAGGCGGCTAGCGATGACGTTGTCGCGTCGACGGGCCGCAGTGATCAGATGATCGCACATGCGTTCCTCTTCGCGCCGCTCGAGCAGAGTCTGGGCGCACTGGGACTCGAAGTCGGCGTGCTTAAGAACGTCGTCGGCACGCATGCGATTCAGTATGAACTCGGCCTCGTTGGCCACGCGCACAATGTGATCCTTCATGGCGTGGGAGAGCAGGCGACCCTCGTTGATCAGCTCGATGAAGGCGAGACCGGCATGCTTCTGTAGGCTGTTCTGCCATTCCTGCGAGCAGAGCAGCATGACCAGCTCGACCACAGAATGGGAGTTCTTGAATGTGGTTAGGCCCTTGCCCTCCATGAGCAGCTCCTGGCCGTGCGAGCCGACCAGCGTCTTTGAGAGAAACGGCGCAAAGTCCACCATGATCTCGCGCAGCAGCGGACACACGGGACCCAGCGCTATCTCCAGCTTCTGCGTGAGGCTTGCCTCGCGCGACGGCGTCGTCAGCGGCAGCTGGGCAACCAGCGCCGGCGGCTTCATTGGCAGCTCGTCGGGTCGCGTGCGCTGCTGCTGCTGCTGTGATCCGGCGCCCGATCCACCGGCGCCTGCTCCACCCGCACCGCCTGCACCACCATAGCCATCGGGCACACGCACCACGGATATTTCCGAATCGGGTTTATCTCCACGCTCCCCAGCGCCCGATTGCTGCGAGTGTTGCTGCTGCTGCTGCTGGGCGTGTTGCTGCTGTTGCTGTTCGCGCTTGGCATCGTCGACTAGGCCGACAACGAGGCCGGCACTGGCTGCTGCCTGAACGGCGGCATCCTCGTTCAAATTGACATCGGTCCAGCTCTCGTCGTTTGAGTTGCTCGGCTTGTGCTCGTCGGCCAGTATGTCGCTGGAGGACTCCACCTCGGGCACCTCGTTCTCCGTCGAGTTCATGTTCAGCGACACCACGTCCGAGTCGACGCTCTGTGGGGGTTTTTTGTTTTTTTTTTGTTGGTTTTGGTTGAAGAGAAATCGCAAATATTAACAAAAATATAAAGAATAATTCAGTGGGAGTTTCGTGTTCAAAAGCATTTCGTGTGCGAGATTTATCGATAGGTGAGATTATTCTTTTTTTGTTTTTTTTTTATCAAGTGCGGTTTACAAACAAACAGTGCGACGGAAACACAGTGTGAAGGGTGTAATGAGAGTGAAGATAGGGTTTGTGCCTTTATTGATGCTATCTGTGGTTTAATGTTTTGGCTATCGATAACTTTGTTGACTTATAGAACGTCTATAATATGGTTTCCATGATCGATAGACTTTTATAGTGCATAGATGTCAAATGTGACATTTACTATATTTAGCAGTATTTCAAGTTTTTAAAATTATCGATAGTCGATAAATTGCCGCAGTCATAAGGCTAACTATATAAGACATGGCTATTGTTGATGCCACTAATTACTTCTATTTGTTATTAAATTCAATTGTAATAGTCATCACTTATTATTCATTGAAAGTTTTAATAATCGATAATAAAGTTAATTATCGATAGCGAAGGAGTTGCCACTTAAAGCGATTCAAACGAATATTTTTTATAATTCAAAGTAAATCTCTAATCAATATTTGCGCTAGCCGCTAACTGCTTACTTAGCCTGATGATCGATTACGGCCCTAAACTGTTATCGATAGTTAGCCAGAAATTGCTGATTTGCATTTGAATTTCTATTTGCGTTTAAGTTTGCGTTTTGTGTTTGGGCTTTGGCATCATTTGCGCATTAATTATACACATCGGACAATAAATCAAAATTGTAGAGAGAAGAGCTTTCCGCTTTCGGTCGGCCCACAAATGCTGTTGACCAGCCACGTCCTCGCCTCAACGTGCTTGTCAACACATGCATTTGTCAACGCCACGCACAAAATGTTATCTACAGATCTATATAGATATACGAGCCCCGATTTTGTCTCCCTCTGTGATTTGCATAAAAGGCAAATTTTCCCCGCCCCTCCTTCGAGAATGATACGTCGGGCAGTTGGCCTAAACCGATTTGGCCATTACGTCATTCAGCTCATCCGAAAGGCATTAAGCAAAACGGACGGGGTATGAATGAAAAAAGAGGAAGAGGAAGGGGGAGGGGGGTGGGGAGGGGAGGGGAAGGGATGTGACGGAATTGGGGCCTGAAACGGATGGTCATATGACAAAATTTGTTAAAGCGTTTGACAAATGTCAACTGTCAAATACAACAAAAAGTGGACAGGAGCCAGCAAGCAGCTCAAGTAGGTGTCAGTGTGTGTTGGTGTGTGTGTGTGTGTATGTGTGTGTGTTTGTGTTTGTGGCAGCTGTTGCGCCCACGGAATATGCCACATATGGTGCAGCATGCAAAATCAATCGACCCTTTGGCCCAAAATCTCAAATTTCAGTTGTGGCCAAAGTTGATGATTAATTGTATATATATATATATATATATATATATATATATGTATGTATGTGTGTGTGTTTGTGTGGAGTAAGGGCTGCCAGCTGGATAACGGGGCTAGGAGGTTGTGTTAATAATGCAAGGAGTTCATTAAGTGCCCCAAAACCGGAAGACGGCACGTCGTGAGAGCCACAAGATAAAAGCCAAGATATGTATGAGTGTGTGAGTGTGTGAGTGTGTGCGTGTGTGCTAGTGTGTGTGTGTGTGTGTGTGTGTGCGCATTGTTATTCTAGTTTGTAACACTAATTGCATAACATATACATAAACATTAACATACATAAATCACAAGACACATACAGACAAATCCAAGGAACACACGACAAATCACGTGGAGCACGCAGTGAATTCAAATTGTGTGAGAGTGTATGTGTGTGTGTGTTGTGTGTGTGTGTGTTGTGTGTGCGTTTTGTGTGTCTGCGCGGATTTGTGCACAGATTGCTTAATGAATTATTGATTGCATTTAATTGCAATTCAATTTGAAGTTGTCTTCTTTTATTAAATAAATGAAACAAATCTTTAAAGATAAAAACAAGTTAGGTTTGTAGAGTGTGAGACTTGTAGATACCCTGTGAGTTGGTCAAAAGCAACTTACGTTTGTTTAAATTGGAAGACGGGAAGTGCTTTAAAGAGTTCTGAACAAAGTATTCAACTATAAACTTATTTAAGTTTAAAAATTCTCTTTAAATTTCATCTTTTGCCACGATATTATTTTATACTAGCATTAAAAGTTCCTAATGAAAGTTTAACTCAATTAACTTTAAAAAATTGAAGTACAATTTGATTGATTTCAATTTATTCACTAAATGAATATGTCCTTGATTTGCATTATTTGAAGATATTTATTTAAAAATTTGGTTTAAGTTAAGTTTGCGAAGTTTTTTGGAAAATCTTAAAGATTCCCTGCAATCCAGTTTCCTGTTAATCGCTGATAACAATGTGGGAAGTGGCCAACGGGATTTAAAGGGGCTGAGAGACAGGAGACAGGAGACAAGGATTATGGTTGAGTTTCTATTCATTTGATACCTGAGTGGTCACCGATTGGGTCCAAAATGTCGCATTGTGCTTGTGCTTGTTAATTGATTGGATTATTAATGAAGGCATTGAGGCGACGCTGCTGCAATATTGAATGCATTAATGCGCCCACATCAGCCGACATTAGCTGACAGCAGCTCAGCGCGGCTTTTCGCAATTATGCAATGTCACAGACAAAGAAATTCAATTACAAACTCACAAACGGACCAAACTCTAAATTCAACAGACAAAAAATAAAACAAGTGAATTTCAAATGAAATGAAAAATCAAATTAAAATTCTCCCATTATAAAAATTGCACACGCAGAAAACATAAATGATGTCTGTCTACTTATTTGTATTTGTGTGGGCCAGTGCACTAATTAACACACACACACACAAACACACACTCCCTCACACACATGCAGGCAATGTCAATAAACGTTGAATGAGTTCTTAAATTATTTAAATGTATTATTCATAATAGCCTTGCAGAGCAACTGGCTTTTTTATCGATATGCAAACATAAATATATATATATATTTATATGGACATGAATATGAATTCTCATAGAGTATTGCATTTTTAATTACATTTCAAATGTGTTTTCTCACTTCATTTAATATTAAAACCTTTTGCATTGCCTACAAAATATTTGTCAAAAAAATATTTTTCTCTTTTTGATTCGGTTTTTTTTCTTGGTTTGCATTTTACCTTTGGTAACTTATCTCTTAGCATTTTTGTTGTTGTGTTTATTACGTATTTAAATACAAATAAAAATGAGTATTTATTACTTTTCATATGTGCTTTTATGTGTTATTAAATATTGTTACCTTTGACGATTTTCCTTAACGACAAATGAGGCAACAAATACTCTAAAGCATTTTAATATCCTTTATTTATTAGGTTTTAGTCTATTCTTAACTTATCGCTTCTCGCTTCATTATGGTTCCTACATTGCTTAGCTTCTTCTAGCTGCTGGCTTTATTTCTCGACTTGAATGGATTCACTTGCTGCTCTTCCTTTTAGTTCAGTCAGACTCCTCATTCAATATGTTACTGACTAAGTTTCTCGCTATTTTTGCTTATCTTTTTGCTAATCGCCTTTGACTTTCCGATGTTATTTTCCTATTCATGAGATTACTTTTCATAAGGCTTTTCATTTTTTGTATACATTTCGCTTTCATTCTCTTAAGTTTCTAACTTCTTTGATATGTATATATATATATGTATATAATATTGTATCTTAAGCTTCTCACATCGATTCTCGCTTTATGAGAAATCTTAGCTCTTAGCTTTGATTTTTCCTTAACCTTTGAATCGCATTATATTATTTCTGATTGTGTTAATTTTTTTTACACTTATCTTTGCGCTTCTCGCTTCTTTTTCTTCTTTTTTTTATATTTTTCTGTGATTTTTCTTGGGATTCTCTGTTTAATTTTTTCATTTACAAATAACTTGGAGTGGCCTACTCTAAATTAATTTTTTTTTACATCGCTTCTCCTGCCTTATACTTTAACTTCACAATTTAAAAGATTTTTAAATAAGCTTTTGCTTAAACTCCGCAAGAGTATCTAAAGTTCGGCATGCCGAAGACTTATTCAACTAATTTTGGGTGTGTTTTGTGTTCGGTGCGAAACGAGTGTTTTACGAGTACGAATACGAATACGAATACGAGAACGAATATAGAGTGCAACAAATTATTGGACGTGTGTTTTTGTGAGAATTCAAATTCGGGATTTTTATATTTGTTGTTCGTACTTTTTTATTAGTGTGTTTTTGTTTTGTGATTGGTAGCGGTACAAAAGTTGTTGTTGTTGCTGTACGTGTGTGTTTGTGAGTGTGTGTGAGTGTGAGTTTCTGTTGTTGTTGTCAAATTATTGCAAATTTGTTGCAGGATTTTGCATACTTTGTTAAAGAATTTTACCTTTGGTAACTTTTGTGGGACCATTGGCTTGGGTGGTGACAATGGTTGTTGTTGAATTTTGATTGTATCTTTGGTTGTTGTGGATTTTACAGTTGTTGTTGTTGTTGTTGTTGTTGTAGCTGTTGTTGTTGTTGCAGTTGTTGTTGTTGTTGTTTTCTTAGTGTTGTTGTTGTTGTTGTTATTGTTATTATGGGCCTGTGACAGTTTGTTTTGATTGATTTGCTTCGTTTTAGTGTTTGTTTGATTTATAAAAAATGCATGCAAATGAATTGCTTCATTCCTTGCCTATATTCTTCGTTAACTTAATAAACACACGCATACACACGCACACACTCGCACACACTCGCTCTCTAGTTAGTATTTTAGTGGAAGCTTAGTTTCATTCATCTAAAAGTGACAATCAAACTGCCATGCAAAGTGTTTAAAAACTTAACTCAAGTAGTGCTTAGCCGACAGAGAGACAGAAAGAGAGTGTGAGAGAGAGAAAGAGAGAGTTGGCAAAGCTTCCTTTCCCTTTCACCCGTTTCAGTCATACTTAGTTCAAAGAGCTTGCCCAAAAGTTGAGCTCGAGTTTCACTTCAAACAACTTTCAAGCACACACACAAACACACACACACACACACACACACAGACTCTCGCACACACCCTGTAAACTAACGGTTTGTTTTTTTTTGAAGGGGAGGATGAGTACTCACCTTTATGGAGGGCGGTCCACTTGAGTGGGAATCGTTGTCGGCCAGGACCGAAGGATTGTTCTCATCGACGACGATAATCTCGTAGTCGCTGTCCTGAATCTGACGGCCGCCTGCACAAAAGATAAATCAATGATCAATTTAAATAAGCGTAGATATATATTATATTATATAAATTATTAGCTAGTGTCTATATAGTTGAAATGTTGAATAAATATATATATATATAACGTTTAGTTAAGCACAAAGAGTGTGTGTACAATAATTAAAGTATTTGATTTGTTCTCTTAAGAACAAAAGCTGACGAGTACATAAATAATATATATATATATATATAATATATATAGATAAAAATTATAAATAGAGATACTCGCTGTGTGCACACACACAGAACATTCACGAATCAAGCCTGAAAACTCAAAGTACTCAAAGCAAACAATCACAAAACGCAAACACTCGCTAAGCACACAGACTCATGGTCGGAAAATCTGGAAAATGCGCAAAAGTTCCTGGAAAAAATGTCGCCTGCGTTTAAAGCAAATGGCTTGAGAGATTCTTTTAATTGGAATTGGATGAAGGATTCCTGGTATTCTCATTAAATGAGTTAACGAGATTTCTAGTTTGTATGTGAATGCAATTGAAGTCATTTAGTTTACTTAGTTGCAGTTGCTTAGCTCATTAGTTTATTCCGAGAAATCAAAGCACAGACAGAGAGTTTCAATTAAAGTAAAAGTAGTAGAAAATATGTTTGAGAAAACATTTAAGTATGTTCTGATTGTATTGATTTTAAATAAGTATCCTGTCTAGAGTAATTTAAATGATAAATATATAAAGTAAAATATAAATAATCGCAACTTGACTTGCTAATAAATTTGACAGCATTTAGGTAAAAATTGTGTGATTTAAATTTTTGACAAGCTGAGAAAAAAATAACAAGAAGAAGAAAAGAGAGTTTGCCTTTTTGTTAATTGCCGTGTCAGCTTGAAGTATTCGTTTGACCTTTGGGTCAATTGAGTTAAGGGGCGAGAAGTTTTCACTATTCGCTTTTAAATGGAAGTTGTGTTCGAGGTGTGAAAACTGTTTGACTTCTGCATTAATTAGTGGAATGGCTTTCAAAGGCTCAACACACACACACACACACACACACTCACACACACACACATACAGAATAACTGCTGTTAGCTGACCAAACCGGATTGAGTTACCTTTAGTTACAGTTAGTGGACAGAGCTGAGGGGGAAATTGGGTGCTGAAGTGGCCAGCTTAATAATTTGCAACTGCTTTCAACAGCTTTGTGGCTGGTTTTATTTAATACTCTTGCAGCGAGCTTAATTACTTTGGCATTAAGTTGAAGCTAACGGTTTAAAGTGTTGAGTTTGTTTGACTTGTTTGTTACTCAAGCTAACGCAATTCAACTTGGCAGATTAAGGTCAAAATAAATTTGACAAACATTTGAACGCGTTATCATAAAGCTCCAAATTGAATAATTTCTAACAAATAAAGCAATTGCATAAAGAAGTTCTTTAAGATATTCTTTTCTTGAGCTATATATTTATTTAATTATTCTCCTTCATTAAAAATCAGCTGTCATTGCCAACTTGAGGGTACTTAAAATTCGGTTAAGCCAAAAAGCTGCTCTTCTCCTTCTTCCTCTGCTTCTACCTTTTTTTTTCTTGTTTGGTATCTAAAGTGCTGACAACTAATCTCGGGCTCAATATGTGCGTCTCTCTTTCTCGCACACCTGCCATTTATCTGCGTCTCCCTCTCGCTGTCTCGTTCAGCCACTCAGATCTAATTTGTTTCTAGTGCAGCTGCTGCTGTAATAACTGTGCATTTGAATTCCTAATTCTCATTGCCACGCCCCCGCCGCCCTTCAGCTTTTGTTCGGCGGCATTTTCGTAATTTGTAAAGCTTTTGTGGCTGCCAGCGCCGGGCTTAAGCCTTCTTGTTTTTGGCCATAGAATTGCAGCTGGCCCCCGAAATGCATCTGTCGGATACATAATTAAATCTACAGATACAAATGTATCTGTATCTTTTGTGCGAACTCAAACTGAATATGCGAAATATGCTGGGGCTTTTATGTGGTCCATGGTCCTTGGTCCATGGTCCTTGGTCCTCTGAGCTTGTTTTACAGTGTTGATTAACGTCTTAATTGAAATTTATGGGCTGCGCTTTTAAGTATGCTACACTTTTTGTTTCGAGTAGCGCTTTTTTCTCGTTTCTCTCGTTTTGTTTCGCTTAATTTGTAATAATTTCCCAGTGTGGTCGTTTTTCATACAACCAGAGGGAGTGAGAGAGAGAGAGATAGAGAGAGTGAGAGTGTGAGGGAAAGTTGGCTACCGAGGTATATTATGGCCGCAAATTACTTTTGTTTGCACATTGGAAAGCGTGTTATCGGCTTTTACAGCTGTAACAACTGCCCCGCCCACGTGCCCGCCCCCGTCATATAAATTACATTCTCACTGTTTTTTGCAGCTTCATTTGCCGCTTTTTTTTTGTGCTTTGCTCTGCGACTAATTTACATTTTTGTCGCTGCCATTAATTCTCAGGCGTGTGTGTGTGTGTGCGAGTGTGTGTGTGTGTCCAGGCAACAATTTTTAAAATGCACGCGTGTCGCCCTTTATGTGTTTTATTATTTTACGGCCCTGTTGAAATTTTATTTAATTCATTTTTATGGTCTGAAAAATTAACGAATTAGATTTTCTTCTTCTTCTTTTTTCTTTGTTCTGCAAAATTCTTTGCGTGAGTTTTGTCCCGCAAAATGAAGATAAATGATATGAAATTTGTGCTGACAGCACATGAAAATGACTAGTGAAAGCCGCCGGAGCAAACAAACGGCCAGCTCCCAATTTCCCAATTTCCCAAGCTCGCCTCCTCGACTGTCAAAAAGGTGAATGTCACTGTGGCTGCACTCGCAGTGTGTGTGTGTGTGTGTGTGTGTGCTTGTTTGTTTGTGTGTGTGTTTGTGTTTGTGTTTGTCTTGTCTCTAGTTACAAAGATAGATTGCAGTTTTTAAAAGCACAAATGAATAACATTTTCCCACATGACCTCACACACACACAAAAAAAGTAACACGCACACAGACACAAACACGAACAATTTAGTATTTGTTCTCCTTTTTTATGTCTATTATCAAATGTTGCTCTTTAAATCACAAAATTTAAATCGAATCAACATTTTTATGCACACATCATGAAAAAAGAAAAACCAGCTAATCAAATTTTGTTCCAAATCAAATAACAGTTAATTGGCTTTTGGGCGCAACAATTGCAATCAAAGCCAAACGAACAAAGACAAAAATATATATATTTTTTTTTATATAAAATAAATGTGCGCTGTGCAGCAGAATTTTTAATTTAATGGAGAAAAAAAATATTAAAATATAAAATAAAAGAATAAAAAAGATTATTTATTCGCAAATCAAAAATATTGCTCATTTAATGCCAAAGTCGAGCTGAAACAGGCTGCTACACTACGCAACAAAATGCAGTTTTGAATTTAAAAACAATAAATAAATTTATATATTCATATCAAAGTTCCAGGCTATGAAACTTTTCTTTAATATAAAAATTTATTCAATACTTGCTTAGACAACTTTAGTCACCAGGAAAGGTGAGTTGAAAGCTAAAGCAGCTAATAAAAAACATTTTTTTTGCAGTGCTTGCAGCCTTTGTTATCAGCATACCAAAAAAAAAAAAAAATAAATATAAATAAAAGCGCAATGCAATCCGATTTAATATTGCACAAAAATATTTAAGGCTATGCTGGAAAGTTTTAATAGGATTTGTGATCAGTGAATGTTGCGACAGAGATGCTTTTCATCGATGTCATTGAATAACGAATGCAATTGAATGCACCTCTTTGTCCAGAAGCTATTTCAAGCAGATTGCATTGTTATTTTCTCGTTATTTGTGTGTATTTAATATTGCATTTGCAATCATTAAAAATGAATTAAATGAGCACAAAATGATGCGCAATGAATGCAAATTAAATACCTTTTGGACAAACAAAAAAACAACAAAAAAAAAAAATAAATAAATAGGAAAAACTAAATAAAACTAGGCATAAAAAAGTCGAGACGAGAGTGCGTGTAATAATGCCAATTTACACTGAGAATCAATTGCTGGCAGTTAATATATAACATATTTTCTATAGGGCTTTAATGTTGAATAACGCAGATTCTCAAACACACACACACACACTCCTATATACACACACTCACACATACAAGAATGGCTGTAAAAGCGCAAAATGGCATATGAAATACAAGCGCTTATTTGTTTAGAAAGAGATGAAGATAGCGACAGAGAAAGAGAGAGAGAGGGAGAGAGAGAGAGAGAGAGAGTACGACTTAGCTAAGGAGTTACGCTATATATATATATATATATATATATATATAGAGGGTTTTAGCTACAGCTAAAGCTAGACATTGAGAGGCAAATGGTGTGAAATGAAATGAGCGCAAAGCAACAGAATGGAATAGAATGGAATGGAACACAAACGTAACGAAACAAAACACAACGAATGGAATGAAACGCAACGCAACGAAATGAAATGGTTGAAGTATAAAGAGAATAACAAAAAAACAACAACAACAACAAAAACAAAAACAGTGAACAACAAACTACTTAAGTGTTGACTAAAAGAGATAAAGAGCGCTAGATAGCAAAAGGAGAGAGACAGATAGATAAATAGATAGAGAGTAAGAGTAAAAGTGAGAGAGATAGTTCAAGAGTTTTATAGTAACTAAACGTACAACAAGTATATACATAATAATATATATATTTATATATATATATAGAAAAAGAGAGAGAGAGAAAGAGAGATAAAGAGAGAGATAGCTAGAGTGTGTTAGATAGAGCGTGACATAAAGCTACACACTACGACACTCATAACGAGCGATACCTGTTCCGGTGCCAGCAACGTTTGCGTTGCGTCCATTGTAGCGATAATTGTTATTGATGGCATTCGTTTTGTATGCGCCGCCGCCGCCGCCGCCGCCTTCGCCCAATCCCATGCTGCCCATGTTGCCCATGTTGCCGGCCATGCCCCCCATGCCCATGCCCCCCATGCCCATGCCCACGCCCACGCTAGCGCCCATATTCATGTTCATGCTCATGTTCATGCCCAAACAGCCACCGCCACCGCCACCGCCGCCAGCGGCAGCAGCTGCAGCAGCAGCAGCAGCTGCCGTTGCTGCTCCGCCATTGCGTAAATTGCGCATGTTGTTGCTGCTGTTGCTGTTTGTGTTGCTGCTGTTGATGTTTGTGTTGCTGTTGCTGCTGCTGTTGCTGTTGCTGTTGCTGTTACTGTTGCTGTTGCCGTTACCATTGTTGCTGCTCGCATGTCCATTGAGCAGCGCACCCGAATGATGCTCCCCATTCAGCTGCTGCTGTTGCTGCTGCTGCTGCTGCTCCCCATTCAACTGGACGTTGCGCATGTAGGCGTGTGTGGGATGCGTGTGATAACCGACGCCAGTGGTGCCGTTCTCCACCTGACCAGAATAGTGGTTGTGCTTGCCATTGAGCAACTGTTGCTGCTGCTGCTGTTGCTGCTGTTGCTGCTGTTGGTGGCCATTGATTAGCGCATAGTGCGTCTGGTGGGCGTGATAATGTTGCTGCTGCTTGTGCAGCTGCTGGCGATGCAGCGTCGACGACGCCGGCAACTGTTGCTGACTCTGCGAGGCCAGCGATGAGAGCGATGAACTCGACGCCGGCTGCGAGGTGGCCGTCGAGCTGGCCGACGAACTAGTCGAGTGTGTTCCGCCCAGCGGCGGCGGTGGCGAAATGTTGCCCAGCTGCTGTTGCTGCTGTACGTTCGCATGTTGCTGCTGTTGCTGTTGCTGATGTTGGTAGTAGGCGGCCATGTGATGATGACTATGATTGTGTTGCTGATGTTGCTGCTGCTGATGCTGGTAATAATGTTGTTGTTGTTGCTGCTGCTGCTGCTGCTGCTGCTGTTGCTGCTGTTGCTGTTGCATGGAGGCAGCGGTAACATGATTCTGATGCGACTCGGGCAGAAATTGTGGATAGACGTGATGCGACCATTGCGGGAACAAAGGACGCGCACTGGCGGCTTCTACAGATGTTGTTGTCGATATATATATATATATATATCGATTAGCGATAAACGATTAACAATTAACGATTGTTGTTGTTTCGATTCCGATGGGAAGCGTGGTTAGGTTGTTTTTTTTTTTTTGTATATTTTTATACATATTTACACACACACAGTTTAAAGTGGGATGGTTTGGGGGGTTTATTTGGTGGTGGCATGGCGAGCATTTTTGAGTTTATACGTTTTTGATTGGTTTTAGTTACATGGGTTGTTTTTTAGTATATATATTTTTTTTTTTTTGGTATTTGTTTTTACAATAAATCCGAAAAAGCAGCGTGAAATGAAATCATTAGAAAACGGAACGAAGAAAAGAAACACAGAAAAACTGAATAGTATCTCCAACAATGGACTCGATGAGTGTTCTTAAAAGCTAATGATTAGGTGGTAAATATTTAGAAAATGGGACGTGGTGGTTTGATGGTGGCGGGTCAGGCTGGTGTCACTGGTGCAGTGATTAAGTAACAGAGGCACACACTCACTCACTCACACACACACACACACACGCACACACATTGACACATTGAATGAGACTAAAATGTGGTGGTGGCTGTGGCGTTGGCTGTGGTGTTTGTATTTGCCATTTGCTGGTGGTGGTGGTGGTGGTGCTATTAAGTAAAACTAGTGGTCAGTGGCAGTGGTGAAAGTCTAATACCATTAACATATGTTAAAACTCGCTTAACAGCTGTTAAAACCAAATCAAAAAATCAAAACATATGAATAAGAAAATACCAAAAGGAAATAAGACTAAAATTTGAAGAAATACTGACATGATTTTACATGACATGAGAAAGTGGAATGCGGAAACGAAACAAAAAATTATTAATTTCATTTCAAAGAGAGAAGTATTTATAAATATTTAAAGGCAAAGATCGAGAGAGAAGTAGAGAGAGAGAGATAAAGAGAGAGAGAGAGAGTGATAGAGATAACCAATAAACGATTGTGTAGTTTTGGGTGCAGCAAACGAAACGAAATGAAATGAAATGAAACAGAGACAGAGATAAAGATATAGATAAACGTATAAGGCAAAAAGAGACAAATACGAGCGACGGACGCAAATTATCTAAGAAAATGAAATACGCATGAGATATGCGAAACGAAACAAAATGAAATCGAATTGAAAACTCAATATTGTAAACTTAAACTTAAATCAAATGCCCGCCCGAGTAACAAAAATTTTAAGAAAAAAAAATAACTCAAACTGATTGCAAAACATGGCAATTGCCGTTAGGTTCGAGTCAGATTTCGTATTGTTTGTGGCCTAGTTTCAGAGAGCTCTTAACTGTTATGACTTACCGCTGCCCGCGCTGCGTTGCAGCACTGGCGACTGACGCTGAATCTGCGGCTCTGCCGGCGGCTCCAAAATGTCCCGGTATTTGGATACCATCAGCACCGAAATGAAGTAGACGATGGCCAGCGATAGGAATTGCGCTTGTTTCGTTTCCTCCTGTTTGTGGGAGAGAGAAGGAACGAAGATAATTGTGTGAGAGAGTGTGAAAGTTGAGTGTGCTTTAAATGGGAATGGAACAGGTTTTACTTAATCGATAATATGGAGCGAAAGGAAAAGAGGAAATAAAAAACTGAATACGAAACGAGTGGGAATGGAACACATTTTAATTGAGAAATGGATAAAATGGAACAACTACTAATGAGACTAATGATAGCTGAAAACGGAATGTGAAACATATGGAATCGGAACACATGAAGTGAAAGTGAAAGAAATTAGTGTGAAACAGCTAAGGCTGTTACTTGGAAGGAAATAACTTCATAAATGGAACAACTGGAATTGAAACACATGGGAAAGGAACGAATGGCAATGGAACAAGTTTCAATTGAGGAATGGAGCACAGCCAACAACTAGTAACGAGACAACTGACAGCTGAAAAGTGAATGTGGACCAAATGGAATCGGAGCACGTGAATGAAATAACTTCGAATGAAACAATTGGAATTAAAACGCATGACAAGGGAACGAATGGGAATGGAACACTAATGTTCGCTGCACTTACCACATCGCGATAGATGACAGCCCGCAGACGATTCACATCCATGTCCTGCAGCAACTTCTCAGGATCCTTGACTGGCGATAATTGACCGGTGATCGATTCCACGATATTCTGAAAGAGCGCAAGTTGAGAGTGTTCAGTTGGCCCGATGGTTAGTTTAAGTTAGCTCACCTTCGGCGAGGCCTGAGCGCCGCGGATGAGCGCCTGGAGATGGGCGGCGCCGGGCACGTCGCGCGCCAAGGCGCCAACATTGTAGCGCGTGCGCTCCTTGCACTCGAGACAGTTGCGGACGGCGCAGGTGCAGACGAGACGCAGACACTGGCGCAGGATGCCGCCGCTGGACATGTTCTTTTCCGCCTCCAGTTCGCCAAAGTTCAGCGAGGTGGCAAAGATGAGCACATCGGCCATATTCACCAGACGCTGCAAAAAGGACACCGCCACCTCCAGCGGCATGCCCTGCGTGGGCTCCAGCACGTCCAGCTCCGACTGGGATGAAAGCGAAACAGAGTTAGCTAGAGAAGGGGAAATTAGCGGGGGGCTGTTGGGCAAAACTCACATTGGGGGACGTGGCGCTGGCGAGAAGCGGCAAAAGGCCGCCGCAGGCAATTATCAGATTGTCGGCCAGCTGGGAAATCAGATGGACCGTGTTGACCACAAAGATGGCGTTCTCGCTGGAGTTGACAAAGTCGAGCACGCTCTTGGTGGAGTGGCTGCGCCACACCTGAATGTCCGTTTCCAGCGAAAAGAGGACATCGCTCAGCAGTCGCTGATGGATGTAGGACCACTTGAACTCCGGTATGCGGAACGGCGGACGCGTCGGGCCCGGACTGAACATGGGTCGACTGGAGCCCGACTTGGAGCGCTGCTGTTTGCCCTGCCCCTCGGCACTGCTCGCTGCTCCGGCTGCTGTGTAAAGCAAACCCAAACCCAAACCCAAATCAGCTACCAACTCACAAAAGGACCAACTAGCTACTCACCATAATGGCTGCCCTCCAATTGGTTGGCGCCCTCCCCAGCAGCGGCAGCAGCAGCGGCAGCAACAGCTGCGTTGGCCGTCGTTGCCGTCGTTGGCTGCTGCTGTGCTGCGTAGTCGTCCTCGTCGTCCTCGCCGTTGGCCGTATCCTGGGCATCGTCCTCATTGTCGGCCAGCTCCTCGAGCGTCTTGTGCGCGTCCGCCTCGTTCTTCGGCGTCGTCTGTGTGGTCGAGTCCACCTCGTTGGGCTTAATGCGCAATCCGACCTCACCCTGACCCTGATTCTGACTCTGTTCCAGGGGCTGCTCGTCGGGCGTGGGCGAGGTCTGGGTGGTCTGCTCAGCGGCCACCGCCCTGACGGTCTCCTCCACCAGCGTCTCCAGCACATCGCTGACAATCTCGCTAGCGGTTTCCTCAACCTGGGCCAGGTCAAGGGCGGCTTCAACCACCTCGTGCACAATTTCTTCGGCGGCAGCGGCCACGTTTACTTGCTCCTCACTGGTTTCAGTTGCTGTCAGTGGCTCCGACTGCGGCTGTGATTGTGGTTCAGGCTGTGGTTCAGGCTGTGGCTCAGGTTCCGCTTCCACCTCCTTTGTCGCCTCTTTGGGCTGCGTGGGCAGCTCGTTGTTGTTGGTCTCGTTTGTGGTTACGGTGGCGTTTTCACCGGCGGCCTTCGCCTCCGCCTCCGCCTCGGCCGCATCGATGACCTTGTCGATGAGCTGCTCGACAATGTCCCGTACCACGCTGGCCACCGCATCCTCTGTGGCTGCCTCCTCCAGCTCTCCAGAACTCTCGTTTGTCAGCTCCTCCTGTTTGCTGTCGTTGCTGGCCTCGAGCTTCGCGTTGTTGTTCAGCTTGTTGGCCGCCTCTTCAGTCTTTTGATTGGTTGCTGTTGTCTTCGATCCCGATTGCGTTTCTTCGCCACTCTTTCCCGTTGTTGTTTCTGTTGTTGTTGTTGTTGTTGTTGTTGTTGGCTCCACGCTGATCTCATTGGCGTTAACTTCCGTTCCCTGCTCCTCTTTTGGCTGCGAAGCCTCGTTGTTGTTGTTGTTGCTGCTGCTGGTGATGTTGTCGTCGGTGTTGTTGTTGTTGTTGTTATGGAGCAGATTCTTGCTGTTGAGCAGACTAACATTAACATTGTCGGTCGGCGTCTTCTTCTCGCTGTTGAGCACGCCCTGCACAACCTCATTAACCGCCAGCTCGATCTCCTCGTCCTTCAGCACCGAACTGGACTCGTCCACGACCATTTTGCAATCGTTCAGAGCCGCCTCAGAAGCCTGCAAGACCCGAGCCACATGCTGCTCCACATCGAGCGCATCCTTGGCCGTGGCCAGCTCCAGCTCCTCCAGATCGTCGCCCAGCTGCAGCGTCTCTTTCAGTGCTGCCTGTCCACCAATGGATTCCTGCTCCTGCTGTGGCTTCTTCTCGTCCTGCTCCAAGGCTGGACTCAAGCTGCCGTTGCAGGTGGGCGCCGGCGCGCTTTGGAGCGCCTCGTCCGTTTTGATTTGCTCGTTGTACACATCCGAAATGTTGGCTATCACCGATTTGTTCGTCGGCTCCAATTGTTCCAACTGCCCGTTCTCGGGTTCTTCTTTCTCGTTCTCGTTTTCGTTTTCGTTCTCGTTCTCGTTCTCGGGCTCTGGCTCCCCGTTGGCGTTGATGCAAACGCAGGACTCGCTGACGCTAACACTGGCGCTAGATATGGTGCCTGGCAGTTGTAGCTCCTGGGCATCGTCGAGTTCGAGGTCGAGCTCCTCGGCCTCCTCCTCAACGGGCGGCACATCCTCCAGCGAGGCCACAGACACGGCCCCTTTGATGGCCGGCAGAGCAGCTGCAGCCGCCACCGGAGCGGGGCCAGGCTGTGTTTGCAGCTGCTGGAGCTCCTCGCGCTCCCAGCCGCTGATGGTGCTGATGGGTCGGGCCTGACGCAAGGCGGGATCGGTGATGTTGTCGGTGCGCTGGCGTTCGTAGTGCTCGTACATCTGGGCGAACTGCAGCTTGAACTCCTCGTAGGAGACCTTCGAGTGAACGATGGCCAGCGTGTCCACCCAGACGCGCCAGCCGCCATACTCGTGCTTGATGGCATGATGGAGCAGCATGCGGAACAGCGAATAGACCATATCGCTGATCTTCTGCTCCTCGGTGCTCTTCGGATGTATGTAGGCCATGGCGATCAGCCACTCCTGCCACACGGACATCTGCAGCACGGTGCGACGATTCTCGCGATTGCTATTGCACAGCAGCGTCATGTCCTGCAGGAAGAGCTTCTTCACCTCGATCAGGGACTCGGTCTGCTTGGACTGGCGTATCAGTGTGGCCACCACCTTCAGTATCACTGCGAGTAGTTCGGGGTTAGCTGGCATGGGCTGGTGCCGGGGCGGCACAATGTACTTACTTGGATTCTCGAGGCGATAATGATTCTCGGGCTCGGGATGGCGCGTGTAGAGTATTTGCTGGGAGATGTGCTCCGTCATAATCTCGAATAGGACATTGTATGTGGGCAGCGACAGCGACTCCTCGTACAGGAGCAGACGCTCCGCTAATAACGTGTACAAATTGTGCGGTGACATGACATCGTACTTACGCCTGCTCGAGAAGTAATGGCAAGAAACGGAAAATGGAAAATGGAAAAAGGGAACGCAACCAACGAACATGCTAAAAATTTATGGCCATGTACATTACACGGCAGTTTGTCAAACGGCAGCTTGACGTCGACCTGGCCCAAAAGCCCATTACTCAGACAGGTACAGCCTGAGGAGGGGAACGGGGGGGGGGGGGGGAAGAGGGGAAAGGAAAGGTTTCCCCAACGGCCGTTAACCGCCCTTTAATTAGCCCACTTCAACTTACTTGTGTGTGCTGCGGGAAAGGAAGAAGCCAAGCAGCTTCAGCGCCTGGAGGCGTATCAATTGACTTTCGGCCGCGAGTAGCTTGAAGATGCTGCGCACGCCGTGCTTCACATCGAATGCAGGTACCATTGAGCTCGGGTGCTCCGACATCAACGAGATGAGCATCTGCAGCACATCGTGCAGGTTCTCGTCCTGTTTTTTATGTTTGGAACGAGAATACATTTAATTAGCAGCTTGCCTCGTGTGTGTGTGTGTGTGTGTCTAAAAGCTAAAGTGTTTTCTCATCGCATTCAGAGGGTCCTTTACAACTTTAATATTTAAGTACTGTCAGCCTTAATAAACACGTGCTGGTTAACTTAGTTCACAGTGTTAGCCAAAGAAATAATATATTTCCCTTGGTAAGGCTAATTTGAATGAGAGCTCCTTGTAGGTAATACTTAGTTTTTTAACAATTCAGGACAACTTGAAACTTAACTTTTGTATTTTAAGTTAAGCTCTTAGTTTCTTTTTTTTTGCCCCGGTAGTGCCAGATTAACACCCTACAACTAGATTGAAATAATGGTTCTCTTGAATAAGATACAGAATTTGAAGTCGATAACTAAAACAAAAGCTGCTTTCCTTGTGAGAATTGTGTGAGCTACCAGAAAGGTTGCCCCGGTAGGGCACAATTTTATAAAAGGGTTTCAATGCAAAAAGTTCTTTTACTTATAACTGAAGTTACTTTAACCCATGTTGTTAACATAGCTAACCAATCGAAATGATTGAGAGGACCTTTAATAAGGTAGTGCATATATAGCATAAAAGTAGCATTAACTCTCTAATCTAACTTCATAAACAAACTAATTAAAATGATTTATTGAAGACCTCTTTTACTCTTTGGGCCCACACTTTATATTAATTTTGTTGATTTGGTTAAATGCACTCACCTCATGCATGGTGGTGAGATAGTTGAGAATGCTTTGCAGTTCATCCTCTTTGACGCCGTTGCCGATCATGATGAGCTGCTTGAGGAACAGCAGGATATAGGCGCGTATGGCCAGGATATCCTTCTGAGCGGGTCGTGGACCATCTGCAACGATCGATTGAAGCGATCCATGAAGAATGAACTCGCCGCGAGTCGTTTCTGGACGGGACTTACCCAAACCCTTGGGAATAATGCCGCTCTTGGCGCGCGGATTGACGACCCAGTAATAGTACTTGAGGGTGTGCACGGTCTGAAGGACGGTGCTGACGCGTCGGACATTGCTGTAGATCTGAGTGTCGCTGAGGAACTCGGTGGCCAGGTAGGAATAGAGACGCGCCTGGACATTGGCTGGCGTATAGATCCACAGGGCTGGATTGAACAGAACGTGGTCGAGCAGCTGCCACGTGAGAAACGAGAAACAGAACAACTGCGACGAATTAGTCAAGTAACTTATGCTGTCCTCAAACTCTGGAGACTCGTCGAAATTTGCAGGGATTAAAGATGGGTGTGTGCGTGTGTGTGTGTGTGTGTGTGTGTGTGTGTGTGTTTGTGTGTGTGATAGTCGATTAGTTTGTTGAAAAGTTAAACAGTTAGCAAGAGAAAGACAGATAGACAGATAGATAGATAGATAGATAGATAGATAGATAGATAGAGAGGGATAGTATAGCAGGATAGTTTAGATTGATAGCACAAATACGAAAAGTTATTTCTTGTATACATACGTTTACATGAGTTTCATGTTGGTTGTTGTTGTTGTTGTTGTTGTCGATTGATTTGGATAGGGTTTTACATATATATATATATATACATATATATATATATATATATATATATAAATATATATTGTTGAAGGATTGGTAGTAGTAGTAGTTTATATATTGAATAACGGTAACACATGCAGCATACAGCAATCAATTTGTATTTTGTTTTTTTTTTTGTTTTTTTTGGTTTATCAACGTTTGTCATAAAACATAAAACGAGAAATTAACAAACAAAGTTTATTTTTCATTCCAAAACGAAGACTAAAGCTAAGCTAAATTAATTATACTTAATAGGCTAGAAAAATTAAAATAGTTATGATTTTATAAATATATGTATATTAAGGCTAAGTATTTATTATATATTAAAATGTGTGGAATTAAAAGAGCGATGAGACATGTTAAATACGAGTTTATTTTATGACATTAACATAAGACATGGAGATTGCAGCTAAGGGTGAAACAAAAACTACTCTAAAATCTAGATTCTAGGGAATTTTCTTAAGAAAAGAGATTAATTAATTAAATAAGAGAAGAGACTGGAAAAGGGTCAGAAGTTAAATGAAGGAATGAATTTTGTCTAAGATCGCAGTCAGTAATAGGTAAGGGTAGGATAAAAGTTAACTCTCAATTGCTAAATAGCCTAAACATTAGTTTAACTAAAAGTTCTCATCAATAAATTACTCCAAAGTAAGTTCGGAATCAGCAGCTGAAGTTAATTAAGACACAAGTCCAAAGACAAGACTCAGAAACGACAATAAGCCTTGTTTTCTGTTCACAATAAAATTTAGTCAGCTGATGGTTTTGCTACCTTTAAAAATTACATTGCTCCAGCCACAATCAAAATAATTGTCAATTATTGCATTGCAGCAATTCTTTTTTTTTGCTGCGAATAAAAGTTGTAATTGAATTGGATTTCATTTGCATTAATATCCATTGCAGGCGCATATCAGTGCAATATTTTTGCTGAGTTTTTAATTGTCGAAAAAAAAAGAAGAAAAATGAAAAAAAAGCAGGAATCACAACAAAAATATGTACAAGATATATTCACACATGGCTTGGTTTATGCGGGGCACCACTTGAATTCAATCTGCACCACTCCACATGGAGGGCAAACTTTTTGGCGTGGCTCTGTTGCTGATGTTGTTGTTGTTGTTGGTGTTGTTGTTGGTGTTGACGTTGCCATTGCCAATGCCCGCAGCTAACATAACAATGCAACACCCGATGTGGCAATGCCACGCCCTGCCCCCACCCCCCGCCCCTTGGCAGCTACTAGCAGAAGTTTCCCAATTAAAAACTGTGCACGAGTGTAAAATAATAAGGAACCACGGCAACGGCAACGCCAAGCGAGAAAAACATCAACCGAAAACTGAATGCCAAAAACCGAAAAGCCCGACGACACAACAGATTCAGAACAGCAAGAGTAAAAATATTTTATATGGCCAAAATGTGCGAGAAGTGTGAGCAGCAAAATAAATAAATAAAAAAAAAAGAACAAGTTTAGTTTCGCATGAATATTTATCCGGCATCCAGTTTTATATTCGCTACACAGGGAAATGGCCAACGCGTTCCTCAATCAATTTATGGATTCAAGTTGGCCGAAGGTGTAAAGTCAGCCGCCAATTAAAACAAAATCTAAAAAAAGTGAACATAGCTTTTTCCAGCTTAGTTGAGTTTGATAACATTTATAAAACTAATAAAAAATGTGGCTATAAAGTACTTAAATATAATCCTGCAAGACTACTTTTACGCACATAAAGAGTAACTGAGTACGGAATGTTGTGGAATGGAACAGCATGTTTGAGATATCTACACAAGTTGGTAAACATTAATAAATGACACCTAGGAACATTTAATGATGATGATTTATGATCAAAATATACTTCTATAACAACAATGTGGAACAAAATGGAATGAAACAGCAAATGAAGCATTCGTAAATTTAAAATATGATGCCTAATGAGCCAAATACATGAGTATCTTATAATGAGCTGGAACATAATGGAATGAAACAGCAACTGATGAACCTACAGTAAGATAAATATGTTACTATATGGGAATGAAACAACTATTTAAGTTCATACAGACAAACTTCTTACAAATAATGCTTGATGAGCTACCAACACACAGAGAGAGAGAGAAATAGAGAGAGCAAATATATTACAATAATATGGAACATTCTGGAATGAAACAGCAACTGTACAAGAATATTAAATAGATTGCGCAACGTAAACGAAACAAACGCACGCGCACATGAAACATAGAACGGAACGAAACCGAATGGAACGGAACGGAACGGAATAGAACGAAAAGGAACGTTTATATATTGAGTATATGCGATATACGATAGTTGAGTAGCAAAGATTTGAGAATTGAGCTTCACCTGGTAGAACTGTTGTAGATATTTTTTGATATTTGAAATTTAATTCAGTTGTTGTTGTTGTTGGAGTAGTTGATGTTGTTGTTGTTGTTGTTATTGTTGTTTTTTTTTTTTGTGTGTTGATTGAAAGAAGCGTAACGAGATGTAACAATTTCGATTGTTTGATCGATCGATTGTTCGATTGATTTAAAAAAAAAACATGAAGCATAATTGTAATGAGCGATTTTTTCGATGAGGGAAAGACAAAGTGCGTTCGTTTGGTTTTTGTGAGTGTGTGTTTGGATATTATAAGTTTGGAACAGAGAACATATAACAAATCATAACAAAAAGTTGGAGAGAACGAGAGAGAGAGAGAGAGAGGAGAGAGAGAGAAAGAATGTAAGAGAGAACAGACAAAGTAGAAGAATTTAGTTTTAGTCGTAAATACATTTATTTCAAAAGCACGTTTATTATTTGGTTCTGGCTTTCTTTCGGATTTATATGTAAGCTCTAGATAATATGGCGAATCAGCTGGGTATAAAAAAGCACATTTAAATTTCGGTTAATCTCTTGGCATGGAATAAAGCTTTTGTGTAAACAAGTGCAACGCAACACAACAAAAATCTCAGTGCAAAAGCAGAGTAACAAAAAAAAAACAAAGTAAAAAATATTACAACAACAATTTCATTCGCTTGCCAATTAAAATTTAAAGCCTTTTAGCGGCAGACAGTGCCACAGAAAAAGCAATGCATGCAACAAGGAAAACGCAAAATTTAAATAAGCTACGGTTAAACCGAAGTCAACAACAAATGTCTGCGTGAATATTAAAAGAAAGGTATACAAAATTTGAAATTAAACAAGTTTTTATACAAATTGCTTTCTTCATCTTATTAAAAGAATAAATAAATAAGAATAAAAGCACTTTTTTTATGCTTTAAACATATCCAAATGAACTTTAACTACATATTCTCAGCTAAGCCCGCAAAAGTTTAAATTTTTTTTGTCAGTCTAAATTAAGTAGAACTCAAAATGCTATAGAATAAATCGGAATCTGAATTAAGCCCACTATACTTTTATATGGCTCGAATTATGAGCCAAACGACTTAAATTTAATACACTCCTAGAGAAATTGATACGAGAAAGGAAAACAGACTTCGAGTATTTGGCAGACAGTTGTTTGATTATTGTGCAAAGGGCAAATAAAGCGAGACAGACAGAAAGGAAGAGCGCAAACAAAAAACGTTAAGGATAAGGTACAAAATAAAAACATATACATATATATATCTATATATATATTTTTATATATATGTATATATAGTCGTATATAGTGGTATTTATCTAAGGATTAGTGTGTGAAGGGGAACGCGATGCTTCAATTTGCAAAGCAAAGTTGCGAGTTGCGAGTTGAGAGAACTTAATGTTGGAAAATTGTGTGTTTTTGATAGGCTACGTTTTGTGTTTACTTTTTTGAAAGGATTACGCAGGCCCGTGTTCAACTGTGCGCCGTTCACCAGGACGAGGAGCAGCAGGCGTCAACATCAACACCAAAGAAAGAAAAAAAAAACACAAGAACAACACAAAGGCAAACACAGTGCGATAAGCAAATAAATATATATGCAAGAGAGCAAGAGCGAGAGAGAGAGAGAGACAGGCAAAGAGAGAAAGAGAGAGATATAGAGACAGATGAGTGGGTTTCGCATATCATTATAAATTTGTTTGTCAAGGTGTTAAACATGCCACAAAAATGATGAAAAAGGAGCCCCGAGAAAAGTTTCGTTTTTCGCGTTTTTTTATCAAGTAAATTATTGTCCCAAAATGGGCGTGGCCAAAGGGGCGAACGTGGGAATTGTGGGCCGGGGGTAATTGTAGGGCCTGATTAACTGAAAAATAATCAATTTAAATGGGATGCGAGGCGACCTTAAAACGAACTTAAGAACAGACATAAATGCTAAACATAAGTAATACATACATATGTATGTCTATACATATAAATATATATATATAGTATATATATATATATATATATATATATATATATGTATAGATAAAGAGAGACATAGGACTATAAGTAAACACATAAATTTAATGCATGCTTGCCAAGACATTGCGGCCCTTAAATGTCAATCGCATGCTATCGATTATTTATCGTTATCAATGTTCATCAATGTCAAAGCGCGAGTTTTAGTTAACAAAATAAAAAACAAAAAAAAAATACGCATATTGTTTACATATATATATATAAATAATATAGATTGTAGTTTAATCATAGTTATGGCTTAAACATGGCATTAGGGGTGTTCCCCGATTGACAGATTTTTTTTTTTTGTTTTGGGCCTTGTGCCCACTTACCTGCTTCAGCAGCAGGTCGCTGTTGGCCGACAGGCACGTGACCAAGTACTTGGTCAGATTGAGGAACGAGCCGAGCACCTCGAGGGTCAAATGTTCGCGCGACGATCGCTGCAGCATGAAGGATATCACCAGGAAGCCGCGGTTCTGAATCATGTGCTGTTGCACGGTCTGCGACGTTTCCACCAGTTCGCAAATAAAGCCCAGCAGTTTCGAGCTGTGTGTAAAGAAACGGAACGGCATGAGAATGGAACATAAGCAAAAGGGAGAGGTGGAAGAAAGAGAAAGAAAACTAAATGAACCAGGTAAATGGACAGAAAAGTATTCTAAACTACAAATGAAGAAGTGGAACAAGTGAGAATGGAACAAAAGTAATTATATTGACCGAAATCAAACAAAAAAAGCATTTTCTATTTATTCTAAATGGGCTAAAAAGTATTCTAAACTACAAATAAAGAAGTGGAACAAGTGAGAATGGAACACAAGTAATTATATTGATCGAAATCAAATAAAAATATCATGTACAATGCTAGAATTAAGTTTCACATAGCTGATTATACTCAGATTAAACTAATGTGTACACAAGGAACAATGGAAATGGACCAAATATAAACAATTGATAAAAGATCTTATAACGAACTAAGCAATATAAGATAAACATTACTGAGAATAAAACAAAATGAATAGAAATCAAATTCAATTGGGAACGAGTGAAACAAGTGAGAATGGATCAAAAAAATAGCATGCACAATGCTAAAATTAATCATCATATTACTCAGACTAAACTAATATAAGTTAGGAACGAATGATAATGGAACATAATATCAAAGGCTTGGCCCTACTTACCATAGCGTCGGATCTCGTTTGATGTCGCTGATGCCTTCGTGGGCCATGTCCAGCTGCGAGAAGAGCGGGAACAGCACTTGAATGCCGCCAATCGAGTTGAGGGTGCAGTGTATGGAATGCGTTACGACAGCCTTGACATCCTGTGAAAGCAATAAGCAAATTTATTAGAGTTATTCAAAAGCTATTCGCTTCCCATTCAGACTGTTTAATCATATTTATTTTGTTTAATTTGTCGTTTTATAAAAACTTAACTAAAAGTTAAAGTGTTGACTAACCCATAAAATAACTTTAAGTTGTGATCTGGGCTGGGAAACTGACTGCAGCTTAAGCCTGGGGCTCATCTTTAAACGATTGCCAGAGCAGCCAACGAGATTGTCTATTGATAAACCATTTTTCATTTCCCCAATTTGCCTAAAGTTTGCGACATAAATTTGCGCTTCTTTCAATATTTATCGATTAAATTGGTTTTTCTTTTGCCTATTTTTGCTTTTTTGCTTGGGCACCACTGTGCGTCCTATGAGAAATCTGTTGTTGTTGTTGCTGTTTGGCTCTGTCAGCCTCTATGGGCTTGTCTTGGGGTCATTTCGCAGGCGTTGTTGTTGTTGCTTTTTTTTTATGATTTGTGTTGTTTGCACAAGAAATTACTACAAAATTTATTGAATAATTTTGTTGGCAACGGACGACAGGCTGTTAGCTGTTAAGCATGATAAGGCCAGAACGGAACGGAACGGAATGGAATGGAATGGAAACGAGCCCGCAAACGCCGTCGTGGAAGGAGGCGACCAAAGATTGTACCTAATAAGAAATGCCAAAGCATGCGCTTGAGTCGTAAAATGCTGCCTGAAATTTATGTGGTGCCCGCTATGTGTGTGTGTGTGTTTGTGTGTGTGGGTTAGTGTGTGTGTGTGTGTGTGTGTGTGTTGGTCTTTGGCCCTGGTATGAGCTGCGGAATGGAATGAACTAAGACGAAGTGAACTAGCTACAGCTATGTACATTTACGTATACGTAATAGGATGGGGGAACCTTATTTTGCTGGCATTTACACAGACCCCAGTCCAGAAGGAGCTGGGGTGTGTGTGTGTAGCTGGTGTGTGTTTGTGTGTGTGTGTGTGTAGCATGTTTACTTACCTGCAGCATCAGCGCGTGCGGCGTGTGTACAAAATATGAAACATTTCCTTTGGGGGAAGACTGCAAACAAAGTTGACCATCGGTAGCCACTGGATTGTACATGAAGACAATGGCACTCGATAGTTTGCTATCGTACAGCACCTGATTCCACATAAAAAGACACAAAGAGAGAGAGAAAGGGAGACACAAAGAGAGAGAGAGAGAGAGAGAGAATTAGACATTGCTTTCAACAAGTCATTGGCTGAGCTGTGCTCGGCTCGGCAGCCTCTGAACCCGGCGTATTGCTTCCGGTCATGCTGACAATTTACTTTTGCTTTTGGCCTTTGCCGTTGGTCTTTTGCTTTAAGCTGAGAAAAGAGCACATAAAGTTCTATATATATACATGATGTACTTATAAACTACTGCTTATACTATGTACATATACACATATGCACATATACACACACATATGTGCCTGTATATGCTCTGTATATACAGCGGACGGAACACACACACACACATTAAATTGCTGTTGTTATACATTAGCCGTGACGTGGTCCGCGCCGGCATTTTGTTTTTCATTTTCATTTTAATTTCACATATTTACTTTTCCTTTTTTTAATATTTATTTTTTAAATATTTCGTTTTGTTTCTTTTTTTTGGTCTTTTTCCGGGTGCATTTTTTTAGCAGGCGCCGTTATACGAGGCGTATACGCAATATTCTTGCAGCAGCTGCTGCTTTGCAGCGTGCGTGTGAGTAAGTGTCTATTAAGTAAATGTGTGCGTGTGTGTGTGTGTGTGTGTAAGCTGTGCGTGTAATCGCTGGCTGCATAATTTGCTGCTAAAAATACTTCTTTGCGTTGTTGAACTAAAGAATGATAAAGAGAGCGAGAGCAAGCGAAAGAAACACACAAAAAAGCACAGAAAATATAGACAAAAAATGCCAACAAGAGGAATGCAGCAAACCAAAAAAAGAGAGAACCCATTTATATATATATAAATATATTTAATATATATTGGAAAAAAAGCGCAACTGAAAATAAATTCCGTTTGAAACTTTAGCCCCTTTTAACAGGCTGTTGCTCATCTTGCTTGCATCTGTTAACATTAACAGCGTCACTTTAACAGCAATTATATGACGCTTGGCTACAAACTAAAGTTTTAGCAGCTTTACCTTAATGAAGTTGAAAACTAAAGATTGGTTAATTTTTGTGTTAAGATTTTGGGTGCGAAGTCCCAGACTAGATTGACGGCTGTAAGATATAATCTTAGCGGAATATTAACCAGTGCTTCTTACAGGTAGCATTAATAACTTCTAACTTTAACCTTTGCGTTTCAATAATAATAATAATAAGAATTTTTAAAATATTAAAAAAATAAGTTCATACAAATAATAATAAAAAAAATATAAGTTAAAAATAATAATATCTAATATATAATAATTATAGAAATAATAATTATAATTTGAAAAATTGTAATAGTAATTGTAAGAAAAATAAAAGTTAAATTAAAATATTGAAAGAAAGCATTTAAAAATGTACTTCTGAATTAAAAGTCTAGAAGTATAGAGAGAAAAAAAACTGTGGATTACCTCTTCTGATGCCAACTTGAAGGGAATAACATTTGAAATATAAAACCTTCAATAACATTTGAGCTATTGTAAAAGTATTTAAGTCTTGTAAACAAATATAATTAAATGTTTAAATTTTGTGTATAATGTTTTGATTCGAATACATTTAGGATTTCTTATTAACATTATGCATTTTTTAAAGCACAAATCATAAAGCAACTTTTAGGTTTGTCCTTAAGAAACGTCTATTAGAAGTTTCTACTTAGATGGCTTGACATAAATATATAAATGTCATATCAAATTCTAAATGCCCCAAAAGTCGTATCCTTTTAAAATCCTCAACCTATTTTAGAGAGTTGTTAGCAAAAAAAAAAAAAAAAAAAAAAAAAAAAAAAAAAAAAAAAAAAAAAAAAAAAAAAAAAAAAAAAACAACAAACACACACACGTGCGAATAAAAAATCACTATAGTAGTAATAGTAATAATAATAATAGTAATAATACTAAAGCGAGTGCATGCGAAGAACTGAACTGAGAGCCAAGTCAACAAAATGGAATCTGGCATAGAAATTTTGAAATGCAGCCTCATTTCCTCCCTTCGCCCCTTGCCGCTTGCCCCAAACGACCTGGCTAAAGTACTATATGGAACACGTCCCATAGATTCCTAACAATCGCAGCACGGCGGGGTAGAAAGGGGTTGGGGAATGTATGTGGAACAGGGGCGAAAACAACAGCGAGCAATACGACTACAAGATGCTTCAGAAGTGAGGCGAGTTCCACATTCGCAGCTCGCAGCTCGCAGCTAGATTTGTCTTTGTCTGGCTCCAGGTGCGCTGCAAAGTATGCAACATTTATTTCTAAGCCTCGCGTCGGGCATTGTTGCCAACGTAACTTGCCCAGCCCCAAACTCAACTCCAGCCCAGCAGGCAATGTCCTTTAAGGCGGCGCACTTTAAAATTCTACACAAAATTACAAACAATTTCATAATTACGAGCGGGGTACATGTACCGAATGGGTGGTGTTGCGAGGGGGAGGGGGAGGACGAGGGGGGAAATTTGGAATTTGCTGTTCTCTTGCCACAGTTGAAAATTCAATAGAGCAGCGCATGCTGCGCTTCAATGAATGGGAACATTTTGATTGGCTTTGAAGTTTAGTTTTTGGCCAAGAGCCTTCTGAAGGGGCTTGGCAAATTGGAGGGCGGGGCAGGGGCAAGGGGGCATGTGCCCGGAGTTGGTATTCAAAACGATTCGATGCGATTTGATTCGATTTGATGCGATTGGTTTGCGGATTTGGCAACGCTCGACGTTGACGACGTAGCTAACTTTTTAATTGGCGTCACGCCCAATCAGGGGCGTAGTTAGAGGGGGGCGCCCTTACAATAAGTGTCTGTGGGTTGAGTCACTAACAACAAAATGTGGCCTGGAAATTGAACTGAACTGGCAGAACAATGGAAATAATATCGAAACAATAAGGATATTGAAATAAAGAAAAAGAAATTAGCTAACAAAAAAATTAAATCAAACAACATTATAATGTATTAAAGTGTTTAACTTATAAATAAAGTAAGCAAAAGAATTTAAATAAAATAATCGCAAAAATTAAGTTAATTGAAAAACAAATAATTTAAGCCAATTCAAATGTAATAAGTATTTCAATAAGAAAATTGTGTCATAAAAGTTTAATGTAAATAACATAATTAATAATTTAAAAATAAATATCTGATTCAAGTGAAGCCCAAAAACATATTGCACAAAAAATTCAAAATTCCATAATTAAATAAGCTATTATTAAATTAAAAAACTTTAATAAAATATTACCCAAATAAATATTGTAAATAGAAATATTTGTAAAATCGAAATATGCATTTAAATAAAATCCAAATAAGTTAATGTAAAAACACTTAGTAAGTAAATAAGAAAATTGAGTTATTTAAATATAAAAGCCAAAGAAGAGTTAGTAATTAAAAAAGTAATTAGAATAAAATTCAACCAAAAATTGTAAAATGAACTAGTAGTGAAATAAAAATACGTAATTTAAATAAAATCCAAATAAATAAAAGGAAATTATTTAGTAATTAAATAAAAAATTAAAAAACTAAGTAATTGAAATAAAAAAGCGAATAAATATTGTAAAGAAAGTTTGTGTTGCTTACAGCTTTGAGCTGGTTGATCTCCTCAGTGTCGCCGGCGATGGCGGCGACGGCGCCGACGCCCATGGAGCTCAGGCTGGTCACACTGGACATGCGACGCAGTTGGTCTGCCCCAGGCCAAACCAAAAGCGATCGATAAACGAAAACGATAAACGATAAACGATAAACATAAGAATCGAAAGCAAAGCGAACGCACACACACAAAAATCATAAATACCAAAAGAAGCATTTCCAGTTGGCAAATGGCCAAGCGGATCATCCGCAGAGTTGTTGTTGTTGTTGTTGTTGTTGCTGTTGTTGCTGTTTGAATGTTGCTGCTGTGCCAGCGGCAACTGCTGCTGTTGCTGTTCGCTATCGTTGGGCGTTGTGGGCGTGGTCGCCGTTGGTGCCGCCGTTACTGCTGCCGCCGCCGCTGCCGCTGTGGCAGCTGCACCGCCGCTAGCCGCCGCCAAAGCGACCGCATTGCGAGCCGTCAGCACCGCCCGTATCTTGACAAAGGCCGCGCTCAGATCGAGCCGCTCGTCGGACCAATCGATGGCACGCGCCTCCTGCTCGGCGGCGAGCGTTTGAAACTGCAGCTGCAACTGTTGCTGCTGCAGTTGCTGTTGTTGCTGCTGTTGCAGCTGATTGCTGTTGCTGCCACCGCTGACAGCTGCTGCTGTTGTTGCTGTTGTTATCGTTGTTGCTGCTGCTGCATCGCTGGCAACCAGCAGCGAACCACCCAAACTCGCTGTTAGTTGAAAGTGACTCACCCGCTTGTGATTGTCCGGCAGATTCAAATAGCACTCGTTATCGAAGCGAAATTGCGACTGTTTATTGTTTGTTGTGCGAGTGTATTAGTGTGAGTGTGTGTGATTGTGTGTGTGTGTGTGTGTTGGTGATCAATGGACAAAACACACGCGTTGTTGTTGTTGTTGTTGTTGATGGTGCAATTTTATTTTTGGTGCGGCACAAATGAGAAAGAGAAAAGTAGACAGATAAAACGAGAGAGAGAAAGGGAGACAGAGACAAGTTAAAAAAAAAAAAGAAAAGGTGAAAAAGATAGAAGAAAAAAAATACATTTAATTATTGCTGTAAGTACAATTTAGCTGTTGCTGCTGTGCAGTGGTTAACTTGATCAGTTGATCATCATCAGCGGTGCAGCCACAGTGGGTGCCGTGGTCGAAGGCGTTCACTGTCGGTCAGTTACCACTTACCTTATAGCCCGGCCCTAAGCGATGCATCGCACAGATTTGCTGTGTTGTCAGCGCCTCGCTGAACAAATAAATTGCCGACATTTGGCCGCAAAAGACGCGCTCCTCGTCCAGCTCGGGCGTGGCTCCAATATAACACTTGTCAAAGGGCTGCAATTCAGAGAGAGACAGAGAGAGAGAGTGTGTGAATATATAATTCCATTGCTTCTTTTTTTTTTTGAAGTTGCGGCTTACATCGTTTGTGGAAACAAACCAGGCCATTTCGGTGGACGACGCCAGCTGACCATTAACGAGGCACTTGATTTCGCTCTTTGTCCAACGATTGTATATGTACACGATGGCAATCATATACCACTAATGGGGAAAATAAATAACAGCATTAATTAATTATGTAATTAACGAGTATCAACTCGAGTAATTCAAATATAAACAGCTTAATAATATTATTTCCAAAAGACCTAAAGAAAATCATTTTTAATAACATAACCAACACGAAGATGGGCATATTTTATTTGGCCTGTCAGAGAGCTTAATAGAATCTACAATAGATATACACCCACGATCATATCAATAAGTACACATATGACCTTTCAATCAGAGATGAAAGTGTTTAAGCTTTCAAAGCTTGCTCAATGTATTGTTAATAGAAAATAAATTTCCTTTAAATATAATTTTCTTTCTTATTTTAATTAAATAATCAGAATTTGTTTGTTGTCAACTCAAAGCTACAAAGTTCAATTGACTTTAATTGATATGCTTGAACTTTTGGTCTGCACAATTTTTATAAATCGGAGTCAAGTTCCTAGTTGGCTTTTGGCCCACTGTGCATTAAGTTAGTCGTGGTACTTAACTTGGAACCCAAAACTAATTTCAATTGCCTCGGGCAGGTAATTAGGCCCTGTTGTTGGCCATTCAATGTGCTGTTAATTAAACTTTGGCAGCCCGAAATCACGCCCATAAATTGAAAGTAGGCGGCCAGGTGGTAAGTGGCAAGTGCCAACTGTGTGTGTGTGTGTGTGTGTGTGTGTGTGTTGGGGCTAATGGGTCGTAACTTACAGGTGTAACGACTCGAGCCGTGGTAGCCCGAGTAACCCAAGTAACCAGAGGATGAAGGGGAAGGGGAAGGGGAAGGGGAAGATGTCCGTATTACTTACCTTGCGTGGCTGGAATTCATATTTGACACAATGCTGAAAGCCCTTGCCCTTGACCTTCATGGATGTGAGGACCAGACAGTTGCCCACAAAGTGGGCCGTATACCCGACGCCCTTCGATGTCTTGAAGCTGTGCGTGGGAAAAGCAAAAAAGAAAATTTGGGAAAAACGTATGCGGGCAATTAGTGATTGGCAATTAGCTGCCGATGGGCGTGAAGTGTACAGTTAGTTGTACTTACCAGTAGAGATAGGGTTTCTCGCGCTCAATGTTCACCGAGTTAATTGGGTCCAAACGAAACCAGGTGGTAAAGGTAAATCCAGACTCGTACGGCCACTTGGCCAGCGGCGGCAACACCATTGCCTGTGGAATGCAACAGCAGAACACGTGCCATCAGTACAGAAAGAAGCAGGCTTTAGTTAAAACTCAATTAGCATTTGATCCATTCGAACCACCCAACGCAGCACCCACCCGCTGTGGTGTCATGCAACACATGATTGCAAGTTGCATGGGTCACAAAGCCAAAGGCAACGGCTCGAAGCACTTCAACTAGTTCACAACAAGCAGCAAAGGCAAATCAACCAAAGGCCAAAACAAAACCCAGTCGAACCGAACCGAACCGAACCCAACCGAACCGAACCGAACCGAACCGAACTCAACTGCAGCGAACCAACCGAGCATGAATCAGAAACTTGATTAAATATACCCTTTTGACTTTTGGTTTAAACGAGCATTTTTATTTGAACTGTTTAACTAAGCAAATTTTAATGTTTAGTCAAAGTCAATATAAATAGTTTCAGAGTCAAAAACAATTTACGAGTCACTTCTTTGTAATCACATTCAGTCACAGTTTAGGAATCATAATTTAGTTGACACAGTTCCCTTTATAACATAACTATCAAAGGAAAGTCAAAGATTCAGGCTTATCCTTTGGAAGACACAGCACAAAGTGTCAACGTTTTTTTTCAATAATATAACTTTATATTAAAAGTTAAGATGCCATAGGTTAGGAGTTCCAGTATTAGAATTAATGTAAACAATTTAAAGTTCTTTGTTAAAAAAGCTATTTTTTGAACTCCTCAATTTTTTTGGTTTAAATTTAAATAAAATTAAATTATTACCTTAAATCACATTTTGATACTCAAAGTTGATTTGTAAGTTTATTCAAATTTTTTTTTGATAACTTAAAACTTATTAAAATTTTATGGCTATGTTTGAGCGTTGCCAGCAATGGCAAACAGAGAAGCGAGCGGCTGGAAATAATTTTCCCATAACACATAACATTTTCTACTTGTGCTCAATAGGCTTTGAAGGGGCTGTCGAGGGGGCGGGGCAACTACTCTTGCTACTTGTGGCGCACAACAAGCAACAGCAACAACAACAACAACAACACAAACTAAAGCAAATGCCAGTTGCAGAAAAGGCAGCCGCAAATGCGGAGTCGAATGCCGAAAGCAGAAATGAAGTGAAAATTAAAAGGAAATGAGCACATTTTGATTTATCATGTATTTTGTGGCTTTACGGCCGAACTGAACGGATGGACAAACACACACACACTCTAATACACACACACACACACATACACTCATGCAGACTCGCATATAAATTGCAGCTGCGTGTTTACTTTTAGTTCATAAATTTATTTCCCTTTCAATGCTCGCAATTTATGTTCTTATCATGTTTATATAGCCGACAAAAAAAAAGACCCCCCAAACCAAATTCAACTCAGCTCCCGAAAATTCGCATCCGTTTCGACTATCTGGCAAATTTTGTGCATTTCCTAATTTCGGACGCATTTAAGCCCAGTTAATTGGACTATTTAATGACTGGCATTTGGCTTATGAATTGCCAATAGGAAAATTGAAAAGCAGGAAAACTGATCAGATATCAAAATGAGAGATGTGAGTTCATAAATTGAAATTATCTTCATGCCTGAGCTGGTGCCAAGAGGATTTCTCTATGAAATTTATACTCTATTCCTCTTATTTGCTTTTCAAAGTCAACACAAATTGTGAAAATTCACCAATTGCATTTTTAGCTGACAGTTCAAAAGGAGTTCACATAAAATGTCAAAGCAAGGAGAAATTATCAAAATTGTAAATGCCTAAAAAAATAAGGCTAAAATCTTTATACTAAAGCTAAACTTGTAATTTCGAATTAGATTGGAGATAAGTAAAAGATAATGTTTAAACATGAGTATAAATTTATTAATGAATACTATTTTAATATTTTTTTAAGATCGTTCTAGTTGATAATAAAATAAGCTTAAATTGCCATAAAGGAATATACAATATTTATAATACATATAATATATATATAATATAAAAGCCAAATTAAATATTAATCAAATTTCTTTCTATTCCCCATTTTCCCCTTTCTTTTAAAGTTGTTTTCTTTTTATGCTGCTAACTAATTGAAGACTGCTTTACAAATCTGACTGAATCAATATTTAATTTGTTATATATAAAAACAACTATTTAAACATTAAGAATTTAAGCCAAAAAAAAAAAACGAATGTTTTATTGAATACTTTTGAATACTTGTAATGCACTCAGCTGCATTTGCATTCGTAACATTCATTTGCAATTGAATCGGACACACTTATACGCCCATTCACTAGATGAAATTCATTTAACATTTCACATTCACACTCGTATTCGTTTTCGTATTCGTATTCGTAATCGTATTCGTATTCATTTCCGTGGCGGAGTCGCATTTGTGTGCTGAGTAAAGGGGCCAAGCGGACATTGTCTTGAGGCCTCATTCAATTGTGCAACAATGCCGGAGCATGTGGCATGCCACATGATTTAACATTGTTGCCGCTTGTCTGCCATCTGTCCCTGTCTGTGTGCTTGTGCTTGTGTGATTGTGTGTGTGGTGAAATTGTCAAGCGATTTGGCCAAGAACAAAGCGCCTGAGTGCGGTTAAAGGGTGAGGGGGCATGCAACGAGCTACGTGCAACGTGCCACATATTCTGTGTGCACTCCCGAGTCGCCGTCCAAAGCCTGCCCGGGAACTCATTAGTGCAAGGGAACGCAACGAGCAGCTTTGGGGCACGTCTCTGGGCTGCTGCTGGGAAATTAAAGCCTAAAAGTGCGCCAAATGAAAATTAAAAACAGAGAAGAGAAGAGATGAAAATTCTGTTTGGCCGGGCTCAGCAGTAACATGTCCTGTTTATTGAACATTTTTGTGACAATTGCTTGGCGAGTCTCTCGTTTCGTTTCATTTCGTTTCATTTGGTATCGTTTCATGTCGCATTTGACTTCCAATTCGCTTTATGGCGCTTTTTATGTGCTTAAGCTATAGACAGATAGCAATTGACGGTGGGAGGGGGGGGGGGGGGGGATAGAGAAACGCTGCTGGACATTGGACAGGCTGCCACATGCCACATGCCACATGCCGCATGGCACATGGACAGCGGCTATTACGAATTCGATTTAAGTGCGACGCAATAAAATAAAAGCCCAAAGCACAGACGGAAATGAGTGTAGTTAAGAGAGGAACAGGACGACCAAAAGTGGGCGGGGCATGTGCTTTGAAGTGCCTCAAGTGCTTGCTCGGGGGCAATGTGCGGCGGGTGCACTTAAAGACAACTTGCAGCTAGACAAAAAAGGAACAATCGACAACAAAATCGGTTATTGTTCTTGTTTATTATCATTGCTAATACATACACATATATATATATTTATATATCTATATGTGTATATACATATATAGATGGGGATATGAACTTACCGATCCCTTGCGGCCGGGGAAACTGAAGAACACATCGGGCCCGTTGCGATGCGGCATTTGTCGCAGCACATTCAACAATTTGGCCGAGTGACGCGGCCATTTGCCATTGTTGGCCTTCATCGTGCCAAACAACAGTTTCAGCTCCTTAACGGTAATGCTATAGCTGGCCAAAACGCCCAACATCTCGATGAGCAGATCTGAAAGGGACAACAAGACAAACATTTAGTTGAAGTGCGACAGAGCGAGAGAGAGAGAGAGTTGTGTATGGCATATTTAATGGTTATGAAAAATATATATCTTGTAGCTGCTGAATTCGCGAATTTGCAATCCAGTTGCAGCTGCAAGCAACTTTACACTGAGCGCAAAAAAGTTGTACACCAAAAACTTTTACTTATCTATTATATATAAACTTATGCATAGTTTTAAAAAAGTTTGTTTAGAAAGCTTTTATAGCTTAGCTAGAGCCACTATTTAAGCTAAAGCCAGACCTTAGATTTTTAGCTAGATTAACAGCCAGAGTTTTAGGTTGATTAAGGGGTTTAGCTAGACTTTTAGCCACATTGGCAGCTAGATTTTTAAATTGCTAGGAAGACATATATACATATTTTTGAAGTTTAAGAGAAAAAAAAATGTTTAAGGTAAGCTTTAAATTAAACTTTTCTTTAAAGATACAGCTAGACTAGCTAGATAGTTAGATTAATAGCCAGATTTGTAGCCAAGTTCAGACTTATAGCTAGACATTTAGCTAGATTTTCTTTAGCTTTTCTTTTGAATGCAAAATAGTTAGATTATTAGTTACACTTGTAGCTAGATTAAAGTTATAATAAAAATAATAAATAAAATAATTTATTGTTGAATTTAAGATTGAAGCCAGATCTCTACTTAAAGATAATCACAGACTTGTGCTAAAATTATAGCTATATTTTTAGGAGTATTCAGGCTTAAATTTTAAATTCATTTTTAGCTTCACTTTCAGCTAGACTTTTAACTAGAATTTCAGTTAGAATTTTAGCTGGACTTTCAGCTGGAATTTTAAGTAGACCTTCAGCTGGACTCTGAGCTACATTTTAAGCTTTACTTCTAGCTACTTTTTCAGCTAGAATTTAAGCTACACTTTCAGCCAGAACTTAAGCTGGAATTTTAAGTAGACTCTTAGCTACATTTTAAGCTGGACCTTAAGCTACTTTTTCAGCTAGAATTTCAGTTAGACTTTCAGCTACACTTTCAGCTAGAGTTTCAGCTGGAATTTTAGCTGAACTTTCAGCTAGACTTTTAACTAGAATTTCAGTTAGAATTTAAGCTGGACTTTCAGCTGGAATTTTAAGTAGACCTTTAGCTGGACTCTTAGCAACATTTTAAGCTTCACCTCTAGCTACATTTTTAGCTAGACTTTCAGCTACACTTTCAGCTAGAGTTTCAGCTATAATTTCAACTAGATCTTTAGCAACATCTTTTAGCTAGTTGTTCTTTAGCCTCTCTTCAGACTTTTCAAATCATTTTGATTACTCTAAGCTTTTTTCGCTTAGTGCAGACGATCAAATTGATTAAACAAAAAACCTCCAAAAAGGATACAGAAAAGCACTAGAAAAACTGCAAGCTGGGCGCGTGCAGCGAGATGGCAAGGACGCTCGTAAAGCCGACTGTCAGTCGATGGGCGCTGGTGGGCGTGGCATGGCCGAAAGCCGCCCAAGGTCAGCGCGTGAAACGAGCTGGAAATTGAATTCGAACTGTCATTGAGTTGAGCATGGAATAAAAAACCCAAAAATCTATTGAGTGTGGCGGCACGTGCTGCCGTTTGGTTCGAATTGCATTGTGCGGCGTTGCCAGACTGGCACGTTTTGTCAACGTTCACCTAGCCAGCAAGCGAGCGAGCGAGCGAGCGTGTGTGTGAGTGCCTGACAGGTTGTATGTGTGTGTGTGTGTGTGTGTGTGTGTGTAGCCTTATCCTTTGGCTTGAGTGTGTCGCTGGCTGCGCTATTCCCAAACTTCATTTGTAATGCACACTAATTGAAATGGGACGCACGGGCCGTTTTAATGCCTGGTCTGCTGCCGGGGCCATTACCCAAAGGAGGCCACGGCGACTGTGGCAGCTGTTGGCCAAACTTGCGACAGCTCCACAGTTGCCCGTTGCCAGTTTTCAGTTCCGCCTCCATCAACACGTTTCGGGTTGCGTAAATTAAGAAATTGAGTAACATTCAGCCAACAAACTCGCCTCAGTCCCACGACGATAATGTTGCCCCATTGGCCCCAAGTTGACGACGCCTCCGCCTCGAGCATCAGCAGCATTTAATTACACACATTTCTGGCCCAAGCATTACGTCTTTAACGTCTGCTGCAACTGGCTAAGAGCGCACTGACAATGTCACCAGAACGAGTCGCAGTCGCAGTCACAGTTCGTCATTTGTCTATCCATCCATCCAGCTGACTGTCTGACTGTCTGTCTGTCTGTCTGTCTGTCTATTTGTCTGTCTGTCCCGTTCCTTGTGTCAAAGTTTAACTGCCTTTTGCATATCTTGGCATCATCTGCAGCTCATAAAAAAGCCAAAGTGCGAGAACTTGTCAGCTTTTTTATGTTCTCGCCCCCAAAAGGCCCTGAAGATACATATTACAGTTTTTTCTTTTTATTTTTTTAAGTCACCATCAGCAGCAATAAGCGCAACGTATTTGATGAAATTTACAAATAGTTCGCTTTAAACATGTTGAAAAACTTGTTGTCTAAGAAGAACTATTTAAAGTTCATATTCGAGAAAGTTTAGATTTTGAGCTGTTATTTATTTGTAGAAGCTATGCAACTATTTATATAAGCTATATTAAATGCATCTTTTAGTGGTCATGATTTTTAGATTTTATATAAATGTATCTAAAACTTTTTGTTTAAGGATAACTATTTGAAGCCATATTTAACACTGATTATTATTATTGATATTAACCTATGCAACTATTTATATGTACAGCTGTATAGAATGTATCTTTTAGTTGTTTGTAATTTTTAGATTTTAGATACATCAAAAAAAACTTGTTGTTTAAGGAGAGCTATTTAAAGTTCGTATTAAATTTTAAGCTACTATTTATATGATTCTTTTATTTATTTTATAACTGTTAAAAGCCATTTTTAACAAAGATTATTATTATTTATATGAACAGTCTTTCCATGCAACTGTTTATATGAGCAACTTTATAGAATGTATCTTTAAGTTGTGCTAAATCACTTTGTTGAAGATTTTATCGGTATAAACATGTATCTATATATCTATGAAGCTGCTAAATTAAAATTTATATTTATATATATATATATATTTTAATACATACACAATATAAATATATATATATATATATATATAATAGTATTTCTTTGCCTTAGACTTAATTTATTTTTTATTTGGAATTTTCTGGTCACGGGATTTGATTCAACTTCGCATTAAGCTTAATTTAAGCTAATTAAATTTTAAACATCACATCTGAGTCATAAAGTTTTTTTTTCTTTTATTTGTTTTTATTTTATTCGCCCCCAGTTAGTTCAAGAGGCAGAAGAACAAGAATAAGAAGAAGATTTCACATCGCACACAACTTTTAGCTTATCTAATTTCTTGGCAAGTGTCACGTTTCGACATTTGTCAGGTGACACGCACACACACACCAACACACACACACACACATACACACTCACACTTACACTCACATATGAAATTATGGCTTGGGCGCCAAGGCTCAAAAGTCAGCGACTGCAAATTGACAGCAGTTACAGTTCGTTAAATGCCAACTGTGGCAGGGGGAGAAGAGTGGGTGGGGAGGGGAGGGGAGGGGGCAAAAATGCTGACAGTCTGCTCTAACTGGAAGGGGGGTGGGGGGGGGGGGGAGGTCTGCAGACCCAGAGGGTTGCCAGACCGCAGATGTGTCATTGACTTAATAAAATCAAAATCAAAGCCAAAGGCACGCACACGCTGCTGGCACTGCCGAGGGTAGGTTGAGAACTTCTAAGGGGGGAGACGTGTCAGTTGGCTGTTCACTAATGAAGAGAAAATTTGCAGCGCTGTTTGCTGTTGTTGTTGGGGTGGGGCGGGGGGTGGCCGAAGAGAAGGTGGGGTAGGGGGAGGGGGACATGCGAAACGAATGCTTAGCATACACGACGGGCGTTGTGGGCGTGGCAGCTGGCAGGCGGAGCGGGTTTCGCAGCCAGTGCGGACCACTGGGCGTGTCACGGCCGCTGACAAGCGTGAAATTAATCGAAAAGCAATTCGGCGGGCCAGTCAACAGTCAACACAACAACAGCAACACAACAACAACAACACACACACACACACTCTTCCTCTTCCACCTCTTCCTCTTCTTCCGCTGTTTGTATTTGCACTAATACAGAATTCTGTTTGAGCTAGCAGCATGTCCAGCTGATTCATTGCCCCCGTCCAGAAAGCTGACCAGCTTTTATTTTATTTTTTTTTTTTTTTTTGGCATTTACTTCTTCAGTTACTTATTCACTTTTTGGACATATCTCAATTTGCGGTATTTGAAGTTTTGTCATCCATGTGTACTTTAGCTGACTTATCTCCTAATCAGTTGCTTAATAATAATCCTGACATAAGTAAGCTTTTAGCTTATATTTTATTCGTTTAGCTATATTAAATACACTCTGTTATTTTCTGATTTCTGTTAAATCAATTCAATCATTTATTATTATTTAAAGCTATTCCGAGCTGAACGAAATTCTAAAATATATTTCTGTAATTTGCATAATTTTTGTTTTGTTGTTATCCTTTTTCATTTGTTTTTAGCCATATATTTCGGCCCTAATACAGCTTCCACATAATTGTAACTAAATATTACAGAAGCTGCTATAAAAAGTTTTCCGTTACATATTTGTTAATTAATACTTTTCGATAATATTTTTTATTTTTGCTGGGTTTTCCTACATTTCATTTTAATTTGGCTTAAACATATTTTCAAACAATAACATTTGCATTTTGTTTATTTAAAAGTTTGTTTGCAAGCTTTGTGGGCAAACTGAAAAAAAATATCTTGTGTGAAATTTTGCAGAAACTATTAAAAGAAACTATTATTATACTTAAGTCTAGCTGCTAATCTAATTAATATTTTACACTAAAACACTTTTACCCAAGCATATTTTTAATTGCTGCGTTTAAAGAAACCAACTAAACTGTTTAAAATTTTATGATAATTAACTAATTAATATTTCAAAAGTTTTTACATAATTTTTCTCACTTTTATTTTCTTTAGTTTTTGTTTTTATTTTACTTAATCAAAGAAAGCTTTTAGCCTGCAGTTTGAACTATGCTTTAAATGTTCTGCCAATCAATCAAGCAGCCCATCAATCCGATTGATTATCAGTCAAAGATTTTTTAATTAAAGTGAATCATCTTTAATTGGCATTCAATTTTAACAATTTTCTATCGAGTGATGATTTATGTGTGTGCGTGTGCGTGTGTGTGTGTGTGAGGTGTGTTTCTGTGCATATTTGAATATTTGTTGATTGATTTTCACTTACCAGCCACAACTGTTTCGGAGCGCTGGAGACGCACAAGGACATGCTCGATGAGTCCGACGTCTGTGCAGGCTTGCAGATTGCGAACGCTCTTCCGCAGAATCGCAATGAACACGCTCCAGATCTCGGCCTGCAGAGTAGAGAAGAACAGAGAAACAAGAGTCGAATTAGTTCGAGTAAACAACAACTTTATGAGAAACCCAATTTACAAGTGAATAAAAAAAAAACAAAAAAAACCAACCCAAGGCAAATGTTTTACTAAATCAAAGAATCGAATGTGAATGTGGTTCTATTTGGCCCACAGTCTGCCCAGTTCAATAAGCAAAGTAAAGTGGCTAACACACACACACATACACAATTGGCTATATATGTATACAAAGAAAGAAACTCGCAATTTGCGCGCGCTGCAAAGTATGCAACACTTTTTGCTGCAGCCTCTTCGTCTGTGTGTGTGTGTGTGTCTTATGTAAACAGTCATTGAAATAAAGTAAAATAATGGAAAATAATGGCAAAATAATCGCAAGCTCAAGCCAAGGAGCTGGTTGCTGCTGCTGCTGCTGCTGCTGCTCGTTGCTCATGTGCCGCAACAGCAGCAACATCAACTGGCAGCAACATCAACTGGCAGCAGCCGCAATCAGCAACTGATTCACTGTTTGAGTTTCAAATGCGAGGCAGACTAAGTCAAAGGCATACTTGAGGGATGTGGCAAGTGGCATGTGGCAAGTGGCAAGCTTGGACTGCTTTCGCTTGGAATGTATTATTGCCGCAATATTTGTGCGGCAAGCGGCAGCCACTTTTGGCAGCAAAGAAAAACCGTTTTGGCGGTTTTTATGATTATTGCCTTCGCACACACACGCACAGACACACACACACACGTGATTGGCCATTGCATACATACATACATACATATATATATATATATGTATAAACTTTTCGTTTGGTTTCCTTTCTTATATTTTATTTATTTTGCTTCGCTTTTATTGTCTCTTGCTTTGTTTTCTGACAAATGCAGACAATGAAAACGCAAACGTTTTGGGTGTTTGTAATGAGTCTGTTGAATACTAAATACCGAATGGCCAAGTACTCGAGTGCTCGCTAAAGCATTCACATTAGATTCACCAAAACAAAAGTGTGTGGCACATTCAAAACACTGCTGGAAAGTGCTTAAAGTTTGCTTGTGGCTTGACTGGTTCATTGTGGTTCACTTAAATTTATATTTGTGAACCAGTCCAACTTTAATCTAAGTGAATTTTTAAGGAGCTTCTTTTGAGTTTGCACTTTAAAAGTTAACTTTTCTTTAAGCCAACATTGATTGAACTTATTCCTTAGCAATGAACTAGTTCGATGTGTATAAACATAACTAGTTCCAATGATAAACAAATAAAATTGTTCAAACTTAGATTATTTAATTTGATTTGAGTTAAGTTTTAAGAGCTTAATTTATTTGCCACTTTAATAAAAGAGATAATTGATTCAGTTCATATGAACTGATTCAACTTCCTATACTATTTATTAAGAATTCGTTTTAAATATTTCGTTCAGTTTATTATTATTACAATTTTAAAAACTTTTTTTATTTGTAAGTATTCTCGACTGTGCTTCAGTTTCTTTATTGATTGAATTCTTTTCGTTTTTCACTTACGCTGGTCAAATTTAATTCAAGTTAATTTGTGCAACGGATTTGTGCGGAAAACTGCCAGTTTTTCTTATATTTTCTTATATTTTCCTTTGTTTTCTTTCGCTTTGGCCTCGTCGTTATCTGTTGCTCAGCTCGTTTCACGCATCATTTCTTTAGCCCGAGCGCGTCCTACTCTTCAGTTCTTATCGCAAATGCCGAGCTCTTGCTTTTGTTGTTGTTGTTGTTGTTGTATCTTAATGTACTGCACGCATAATTTAATTCGTCGATTCATAAATTGCCAACAAAAATTCACTCAGTGAACGCCCCTAGGGCGGCTCTCAAACCCCTCAATCTGCCCTCGTTTCACCTGCGTGTCCTTTTTGAGTGCCGTGACTGAGGCTTTGCCGCTTTACAGCTGTCGCGCCAAAGCGGCTTTTGACTGTACAAATACGCATTTACATACACACACACACACACACACCCTGTCTATACACACACACACACACACACACACAGACACATTCAGATTCACATTTATATAGAAGCACATTTGTCTGTTGTTGGGGGGCATTTGGTGCTGCAGGTAATTTGATCAGTCCAGGCACCAATTGTGCCTAACAAGAACTCAAAAGACACCCACACACACACACACAAACACACACACACACACAGAAAGCCAGCGAATCTGAGCAGCTTTCTAGTAGGCCTCAACATTGCCCCGGGCTGAGTTTTTTTTCATTTTCGCCCAGTGGAGTGCCCCTATTTATTTAGCTGCTCGCACTTGTTTGCCGCTTGGCAGTTATATTTATACCCTGTAATTGTGGTATGTACTCTTTAAGCATTCCCTCAATATATATATAAGACATAAATAAATATGGCTCATAGTGTTAACTATTTCTAATACCCTGTAATTAATTGATTTAATAACACTTTTAAGATTATCTTAATTATTTATGTTGGCTATTCTTCTTTTTAAGCATTGATTTAATGCTTTAAGTAATACATTTTTATTTTACTCAGCTTTTATTTGGATATTCTCCAGGGTAACTTTATTTAATTCTTACCAATTATTTATTATTAATTTATTAATTATTTTTACTATTTTAAACTGATTACGCGTTTTATGTGTTTAAGTATTAATAATTAAATGAGTTTTATTTATATAAATTTTTAATTTTATGATAAACCCTTTAAAATCTTTTACAGGGCATTGCTTAGTCGCGCCTATCACGTCTAGCTCGGTGCTTTATCTGCGAATGTTGCTCATAGCAAAATACAAAGTTGATTTGACGCCGTTGTGTTTTGTTTTTTTTTTTACAGCATTGTTTCTTAATAAGCGCCAAGCGAGCAATCCGCCCAACCCCCAATCCACAAAGCAACCCCCCCCCCCCCAGTCATGGCCCCACCCCACCCGAAACCACCCACTAATCCCCAGCCCTGGCAAAAGCCAATGGAGAAAAAGGAGGCGAAGCGAAGACAAAAATTAAATAATAAGAGAGAAACTTCAGTCAGATTTTATTACGTAATTGGGTAGCAATTTCTGCATGACACAACAGCAACAACAACTAGAACAACCAGCAACAGCAACAGTAGAAGAAGAAGAAGAAGAAGAAGAAGAACTGTTGCCACTGAACACAAATTAAATTTTGGCCTGCTTTCTTCTTCATTCTCCTTCTACATTTCACTTTCGCTGTCTTTGTCTGTTTGCCAAAGAAGCAGCTGAGTTGGCCTTAAAGAAGTTGTAGTTGTTGTTTTTGTTGTTGTTGTTGTTGTTGCTAAGGTTAAATTGAGCATCGTCCGGCTGAAAGTCAAAGCTACCCAAAACAAAAAAAAACAAATAAATTTGACAACGAAAAATTAAAAATTAAGTGCATTCTTTTGCTTCGGGTTCGAGTTTCGGCTTTCGGGTTTCCTCTTTATATTTTCTTGCTTGAATTTTCCTATTTTGACCCGAAAATATGTGAAAAGTTTAATTGCCGCAGTATTTTTCATTTTCCTAGCTTTTCTTTGCCAATTTTCTTCAACTTAAATGCAAGCTGTTGGCTTTAAATCACAAGCAGAAATTGCAATTTTTAAATACCCTGTACGAACTTAAGGGAAGGGGTAGCCGATTGCATTGGGGAATTAAACTTAATATTTATTAAAAAATAAAATATGTTTATGATGCCTTCAAGAACATTCTTATCAATAATTATTATGTTGATTGCCGTTAATACACTCAGAGAAAATCGACGTTTTAAAGAAAAGTATTGATCACAAGAAAATGTTGCACAGGCAAATTTTTAATCTAAATTCATTTGACAATATCATTTATCATTAGTAACAATCTTTTTAAAAATGAAGTCTGCAGTTATTAAATCAATATTCTTTTAGCTTTAAAACATAGAAACTTCTGTTTAAGTCAACTTTAAATAGTTCAAATGTTAACAAAGTTTTTACTTTATTTTTTTATAATATTCTTACTTTTCTCTCTTAAAAATGCTGTATACTATAAAAATATATATATTTTTATCGCACCTTTTCCAATTACTTTAATTTCTCTATTTCTGCTCTGCTTTTTACAGGGCATCTTCATATCAGCTACACTCAACTAAAGCTTTGCCAATTCATTTCTTTTGTGCAGCTGCACATTTATATTTAACGCCAAGCGCATTTGGCTTGCTGTTGCTGTGTGTGTGTGTGTGCGTGTGTTTGTGTGTGTGTTGGTTAGCTTTTCTCCTATTTTTTTTTGCTTTGACTGTCCCCGCTTGTTGTCTCGCACTTACTTTCCACTTTATCAGCGATTTGCTGGGCGAACAACGTGCGCCGTTACCCACTTGCCACATTTATCCCTTTAGCAGTCAAATCGTTTCGTTTCAATAGAATTTCAATAAATTTATCAACCTGCCGCTCGTCGCAGCCGGCGCAGTCGAAGACTTCGGGCCAACGCGCCGTATACTTAATATCTGGCATTGGCCAACGAGACGAACAGCAACAACAATAAGATCTTTGGTTTTCCTTATTTTCCGCTTGCCTTCTGTTTTTCTTCGGGATGCCAGCATAGCCAGAGTTGCCAGAGTTGCCAGAGTTGCCCCCTATTCAATTTCAACACCCGCTCGGCTCCAGTTTGATGTCATCTTCTTCTCTTCTCTTATTTTTTTTTTTTTTCACTAGCAAGCTGCATTTTCTGCCAGCGTCCTTCGCTCGCCAAACTTCTATCCTTCCTTCCTTCCTTCCTTCCGTTTAGCCCCAGCCACGCCCCCTTCTTGGTCTTGGGCCCGCTGCCAACTGCCTTTTTTTTTCTTTGCTGCTGCAAATCTGCTGAAGCTCTAACGGAAATTTATTATTGACAACAGCTGCCGTTGCAATGCAAACAAGCAGCAGCAGCACACACACACACACACACACACACACACACACACACACACACACACACACACACACACACACACACACGCACACTCTTTCGTTGCAACGTCAGCATTTTGCGGGTTAAGTAGCGTGGCCTCTGTCTCTGGCATTGCCGCCAACAATGCTCCAATCTTTCGCCCCTCAATCATGCCACGCCCCCCCTCCCCCCGCCCCCCCGCCACGGGTAGATAGTGAATGTCATTGGCGTCGCTGATGTGCATAACATTGACACAAAGTGCATTGCGAGGAGCCTTTACGCAAGGAGTCTTCACAGCAGGCCATTTACTTTGCTTCTAAGCTGTGACAGGCGACAAATTTGTCAATTTGCGTGTGCAGCGAGCTGCAGCTGAAACGCTGGAATTGAAACACACACAGACACAGAGTACAACTATTCATCAGCAGAGACAATACTTGAATGGATTTCATCAATTTAACAATTGAGTTCATAGCGCACTCGATTTGTCAGCATCGAATTGCATTTTGCAATCAGAAACAATTGAGGCAAAAAGTCAAAAGGCTTAAAGATCTTTAAGTGATGTGCATTAAATATATATATAAGAAATATAAGTCTACGTTAATTTTTTCTATTTTTAATTTGATTTCGATAGCAATAATAATAATAAAAAAATAAACTGAATCCAAACTTAATTCCTTATTAAGACTATATATGGAAAACTTATTGTTGACGCTATTGACAACTAATTGAATAATGTTGGTGAGCTATATAAAATTGTTTGACTGAAAATATTATTTATATATACATATGTATATTTTATAAATATAAAGTTATAACCAAATAAAATGTTTAAATCAAGAATACTCTTCTTTATATTTATAAACCTTTATGATATTATATATTTAAATTTAAAAAATTCACTTGTTGTTTTAAAGAACTTAATAATTAGGAATTTAATCATTTATAGCTCGTCTCAGTAAAGCAAATTTTGTAAGAGATAAATGCCTGCCTAGCTCTTAATACAGGGTATGTTTTGTTATTAATCTGGAAATGTGTTTTTACTTTCTTTGTTTCTTATTTTGATTTAGGCTTTGCATTAGCATAAATCTATAATTAAATTTAAAAAAGTTCATCACAATTCTTCATTTGTTTGCTGCCACATTTGTCGCCTGGCTATCAAATGGTTTTTGCTTTATGGCTGATTGTTGTTTTTGGTGTTGTTTTTGGTATTGTTGTTGTTATTGTTGTTCCTTATTGCACTTTACTGGCACTGGGAATGGGCAACGACGACTTTCTCGGCAGTTCTCGTTTCAGTCAACGTCGTGTGGCAGCTGCCGCTGTCAGTCACTCGCTCGAGTGGCAAGTAGCAAGTGGAAAGTGGCAAGTGGCAAGTGACAAAGGGCAATCACTTGTGAGCGACCCGAGGCTGACCTCCCCGCAAGGGGCATGCACACTTTAAAGGGTAGCTGCCCCCCCTGGCACGCCCCCTTTTTGCTCTCGAAGTTGGCTGTCCACTTGACGCCATCAAGTTAATTACGCAGCACTGTCAAAAGTATTTTATTTCAATTTATTTCTAGCTAAAATTTTAATTTATTTAATTAATTTCAAACGCAGCGACCGCATTTTCATAAAGACAACTCAAACACAAACTCAACATTTGCCATTTGCCATTGTTTAATTTTTATTTTTTGGGGAGCAAAAGGGACAAAGTTCAAGTTTAATTATTTGGCATAATAGGGTTGCCCTTTTCACATTTTGTCTACTCTTATTTTTCTTCTTTTTGAGGTTTCTGTTGCGAAGCGTGTCAAAGGAAAAAAAAAATAATAAGAATATTTTAATTTATTTGTCCCTTATTTTTTGTGTTATGTTCAATTTCACAAACTTGAAGTTTTGACTTGAGTTGACAGCAAAGCGAATAAGTTAATCGAGCTTAAACGAAGTCAAAGTCTCTGACAATCTTATATATGTATATAATATGTTGTTGAATAATAAACCATAATTATTTTCGCTTTTGCTTATATTCATATGGCAAACCAAGGTTCGAACCTTGACTCAAAGTGTTAACCAAATCCACTTGAATTCTTTAGCACCTTTCATTCTTTACGTTTACTTCAATCTTTACACATTTTCGTACTTAACTTAAACTTATTTGAATACACCCGCACTTCCAATCAATATTGCACTCATATTTGTATTCATTTTTATGCTCATTTACGCGTACATATTCATATGCCTCAGACTCTCCACTCGTGCGCTTAAACAAACACTCACACTCACACACTCATATGGTATTCATGGCTCACCCGCAACTTTTGGCATTGCGATCAGGTTTTCCTTATTTATATATTTATTTTATTTTTTCTTTTTGCTTTTTTTTTTTTTTTGAATCGACTCGTATTGCAGAGGGGGCTGTGGGCGTGGCTGTCAAGTGTCGGAACACCTGGGCCGGGCCCAAACGGGCACGTTTCTAGGCTCAGTGGCCCGTAAAGGCGTCAGGAATCGTGCGCGATTTGTGAAAACCGCGCGCGATTCGCGCGCGACGCGTTTTAAATCGCGGGCGAAGGATAAATTGAAGTAAAATGTAAAATAAAAGAGTTGCCAGGCACTCGCATCAGCAACCTTTTGATGCCCAACGCCTCGCGCCCCAAATTGAATTATAAAAAGGTGTCACAAAAGTCAACAGTTGAGTGCTTCGCCCCACCCAAGCACCACCCAAGCCAACCCCCAAAAGGGGTTCTGGCTACGAAAAAGGGTTGACACACACACACGCACACCTAGAGATTGATGTGATTTTAAGCTGAATGCGAATTGATTCAGCCGTGCACTCATATTTAATAGGATCCACCTTTTCCGCACTGGCGCGATTTGATCTTCTAAGTAATTTGATCTCTTTATCTCTGTGGCCCAAGTTGCAAAGTTCTGCAGAGGGCTTTGACTGACTTTCATTATACTGTGTGGAGGGAGGAAAGAACGAGCTTTATCTCACTCACTCCCCTTTCTCACAGTTTGAATTTCATACTTGCATAATTTTCAACTCTTATCGCATTTTTTTTTTCTAGCTGAATTTTGTTGAACCTTTATTTTTTTAATCCCGCATTAAAATTTTGTTTGATTTAACTGAGCGAAATGTGAAAGGATTTTAAACGGCGCAATCTTTAAGTATTGCCACAACACGCACACATACAATTCACACACACACACACACAGAGACACAAGCTTAAACGCGCTTTTGTTTGACGACGCGTTTTGCGTGCGGTTTTAAACGCGCGCGCGCTTTAAATTAATTTATATGCAAATATTTGGCAAAAAGCTAATCGCAAATCTGCCACGCCCATGCACTTGAATTAGTCTGTGCTAAGATTTCACTTTCTCTCTCTGTGTGTGAGGAAGCCAATGGAAATCGCATTAAATATTTTTTTGCACCGCGGGCACAAAAAAAAAATACCAACCAAAAACACAAAACAAAGGCAAACTTTGCTCAACGGAACGGGGCGGTCGGAGGGGGGGGGGGGGCGTGGCGTTTGGGCCATGTCAAACATAAAAATCAATTGTGTATTTGGAATTTGCGAGCTGGACGCGTGCAGCATATGCGTCCACTGTCAGTTCGAAGGCAGGGGCGGGGGCGGTGGCGGGTGGGGGCGTGGCTCGGGCCTAAGGGCACGCTGTTGTAGCTTTGAATTTTCTGCAAAAGTTTCACGTTGACATTTCCATAATAATTTTCTTTCATTTTTTTCTCTATCTCTCTCTCCATTCTCCTCTATATATTTTTTAATGTTTTTTTTTTTCGCTCTCTTTCCGTAGAAAAGTTGGCATTGCTTTTGACGCACGGCTGACTAACGGGGCAACTGTGTGGCTCGAACTCTTTTGTGCGAACCAGGGAACCTGTTCCTGCCCCCGCCCCTTTTCCCGTTCACTGACCGTCTACTAGGCCTGTGGCTTTTCTGCTTTTCTGCTTTTTTCGTTTCATTTTCTTTTTTTTTGTTTTTTTCTTTTTTGCATATTGATGAGATGCGACTGAAGGCCTCGGGGCCTCCGCGCACGCGTTCAAATTGAATGACAAAACGCATGTGTGGGCATTAGAGCAGGACGCATCCCTGACAGCATTCAATCCTTTGAGGGCGGGGCGGGGGCGGGGGGATCGCGGGTGGTTTTTTGCCACACATGTGCGCACTTGTGAGTTTAACAGCTAAGCCCACAAGCCAAAAATGCAAAGCAGCTCAAAAGTATTCCAAACAGTTTTCACAAGCCCAACAGCGATGCTTTCTAGCCCACTTCCGCCCCCGCCCCACCCCCGCCCCCACCCCTTGCCACGCCCACTAGTAGAAGTCGTAGGCGAATTGTTTGGCAGACCTTTATGCATATTTCATGTCTGATGACAGTGAAAACAAAAAGCAAAAAAAAACAAAAAAACAATAAACAAACGGAAAAAAAATGAGGGAAAAACTTTTTCATTTTTGTTTTACATTTGTCAAAAATTTGACTATGAAATTTGAATACTTTACGTGCGGGTTTCATAATAGCATGTTTCTAGGAATCAATTTGAAAAATGCCCAAAATAAAAGTTTTCATTTTGAACAAATAAAAAATATTTAACTAAAGTTTCTAATTTAATTTAAAAGTGCCACAAAATCAAATTAAATATGGGGCTACTTTTAAATATAAATCAAGTACTTGAATGAATACCAAAAAATAATTCTCTTAGTATTTATTAAAGCCGCCTTAAGCACATTTAAACCCTCCTCATATACGCATGTAAACAAATCGAGTCTTAATTACAAATCAAAATTGGGAATTGAATTTGAAATTTAAAACGCAGCTCGCAAGTTAATTTCAATTTAACAGCTTCGAGTTGATGACTTTTCCATTGTATTCGACTCGACTCGAGACTGCCTCCCCCAAAAAGGGGGCGTGGCTACAAAATGGGTTGCCTTGTATTGTACTTAAAATGCTATTAACTCGAACCGAGAACTGGAAACTTAAACTTGTGCGGCTTTTTGGCTTTACGCTGCTTGGGACTGATTCTATGCTACTTATAGATTTGCCTGGGCCCATTCTTCCATCTCTGTTCTTTTTTTTTTTTTTTTGGTATTTTCTGGGCTTTTTTATGCCTTTTAAGCGTCTACTTAAAAATACATTTACACTTTAATGGCGCGACAAAAAAAAATAAAAAATAAGAAAAACAAATCAAAAAGAAATTAAATGACCTTTTCACATTGCGGCGGCTTTTTTTTAAGCACTCCGAACTGAGGCAGGGGGCGTGGCATGTTTGCCAGAGCTTTTGGGGCTTTCTTGTTAGTGTGTGTGTGTGTGTTTGTTTGTGTGTGCCTTCTACGTGCTGCCAAATTAAAGGCCTGCAAAGGCGACATCAAAAGGCGCCCAAAAAAAAGAGGAAAAAAAACAGAAACACAAACACAATTGGCTCATATTAGCAGCATGTGTGTGTGTGTGTGTGTGTGTGTCTGACTTGGAATTCAGTTCGATTGGCTCTGAATGACAATCATTCATATTTAATGTGCGGCGCTCGTTTTGTGTTTCTTTAGTTGGCTTTTTGCCAGCTGCAAATGCAAAAGCCAAAGAAACAAAATAATACAAAAATAAAATTCCTTTTCTTTTTCTGTGTCTGCACAGTGGAACTTTTGTTTACTTTGGCTCAACTTGTGAACGGAATTGATTAACAAATAGAGTTGCTACGATTAAAAAATATTTAATGCGAATGGAAAACTTTTAACTAGCAGCTAAGCTAAGTTAAATACATAAATATTGTTTTTGTTTACTCTGCGGTTTTTTGAACAGTGTAGTTTTGGGTAGCACATGTGGTTGCTCTGCTTATCAGCATACCAAATATTTGTTTGTAAAAAGTTCGACACAGGCACGTTTTCTATATGGTGTTAAGATACTATTTAAATACCAAATAAAATACTGCGCATGCTGCGAGCTGAATTTTAAAGGGTAAAGGAAATGGGGTTGTGGTCACTTTGGCTGGTGGGCGTGGCAGCTGGGCCTAGCAAATGGAAAAGTTATAAAATATCTGCAGCGAATACAAATTCAATTCATGAATAAATTTTAATGTGTGTTGCCTTTCGGCTGTTGCCGTTGCCTTTGTGTGGCTGCTTTTTCTGCTTCTTCATCTGCTTTAGCTTGTTACGCCAAGTAATCCCCCCGGGCCTGATGGGCCACGATGGGTGTGAGGGCGTGGCAGGCATTCATAGATCTGCGCCCTGCATTGAGATATCCATCGTCCCTTTTGTTGTTGTTGCTGATTTGGCCACACTCTCGGATAATTAAGGCCGCACTTTGGACTTTAAATTCAGCAGCAACCTCCCCCTTCCCCTGCCACGTTTGTTGGCCCTAACACGCCGCTAAGCTGCAGCTAAGCTGCCGCTGCAAAAGTTTTCGTTTACATTTTTGTTGTGCCATTTTTTGTATTTATTTATTTATTTTTTTTTTTTTTTTGGCTTGCCTCCCCCTGTTTAGCTGCGCCTCTCTGGAGGCCGCGGCAACATAATCACAAGTTAATTCCCCGTGTAACTTTGGAGCTTGCAGCAGCAGCAACATCTGCCGCAGTCGACGTCGCTGCTCGAACGCAGATAAGCAGCTAAAGTCAATGCCGAAACCCAACGCGATGGGACTCGCTTCAAATATATGTTTGTATATCTGTTTGTATATCTGTTTGTATATCTGTTTGTATATCTGTTTGTATGTGTGTACATAAATGCACACAAATACAAATAAATAATATCTGTTTGGCAGATAACGGCGCCCGCTTAAGTCCTTGAAGCGACTATCGTATTGCCTTGTGGCAGCTCTGTGACACCTCTTAAATTCAAGGCAACAACAAACAATCACTTCAAAGAACTCAAATTAATTAAGTCAGCTTAAAGCTATGTATATGTATAAAAGAAATATATATACATATAGGAACTGGTCCGATTTCACTTAAGATTACATAAATAGTGCGCGAATGTTGAATAAGTAAAGTCTGTTAAGTATGTAAAGTATGTTAAGTATATAAAGTCTGTAAAGTATTTGAGATATGCTAAGAATGTTAAGTCTGTAAAATATGTAAAGTATGTTAAAAATGTTAAATATATTAAGTATGTTAGCTATGCTAAGTACGTTAAATATGTGTAAAGTCTGTTAAGTATGTAAAGTATATAAAGAGTGTTAAATATGTTAAGTATGTAAAGTATGTAAAGTCTGTAAAGTATGTAAAGTAATGATAAGTATGTTACGTATGTACATTATATAATGAGTGTTAAATATGTTAAGTATGTTAGCTATGTTAAGTATGTAAAGTATGTAAACTACATATGTTATGTTCATAAATTACATACAATAATACATTTGGAATGTAAAGTATGTGTAGCTTGTGTAGGTTGTTAAATTATTTATTAATTAATTAAGTTGATTATGTGACGTTTTTTTATTTTTTTCCTACCGAGAAGAAGTATTTTCGGTTTCTCGAATATAAAAAATCCTTTAAAAATGTTAAGCTTAAACACAAATGTTAAAGAGAGCAACAACTGCAATTATGCCGCTGTTAAGCAAATGTTAACTTTGTGTAAGTAACAATTGAAGACAGGGAAAGTTAAGTAAAGACAAGTTTAAGTCAGTTTAGATCGGGAGCACATTTTAAATATCTTCACACATACATATGTATATTCACTCTGTGCAACGCTAAAACAAACATGATCAAAGTGAGTGAAAGAGAGCGAAAGCGAAAAAGAGAGAGAGAGAGAGAGAGAGATAGAGAAGTCAAAGGCAGCAGTCTGTGTGTGGGGGGCGTGCCAGGGGGCGGCAGTGAGACAGAGCTGGGCCACGCATGAATGGAGTCTTAACAATGTTATTCAAAGCAGCTGCCAGCCGCCAGGTGGCGCGCACTGAGCAAACACACAAAATGCTGATTTCCAGCCAGTAATTTGACGAAAGGTGAAAGCCGTTTGACCAGGCCCAAAGCCACACGGCCAAGAGTTACGCAAATTGCTGCGCTGGCAAAGGCTGTAAAATTTTATTGGGCATGCAAAGGCGCTGGCAAATGTGCGGTTAACGGGACGCGCTCTGAACCGAACCACCAGCGGAACCGGAACAAGAACCAGTAACGGTAAAGGTAACGGTAACGGTAACGGTGGCAGCCATAACGTGACTTTGATTTGCGCTTGGCTTGAACCGAACAACGTCAGCGCCACAATTTATTGTCAAGTATAAAATGTAATGGCCACAAGCAAAACGGGCGAAAGGGAGCAAATGGGGGGGGGGGGGGGGCCAGCTGGTAACTGAAACAGTTATTTGCACTTGGCCCGGTTACGTGCCGAATCAATTGAGTGGCGGACGCGGAGACGCTGCTGCTGCTGCTGCTGCTAAACATATAAATCATTTAAGTATTCCAACAAGCTAGCTGTGTGTGTATATCTGTGTGTGTGTGTGTGTGTGTTTTTGTTGTGCGCGCTATGCAAAATTGTTGCTGTTGTTGTTGCTGTTGTTGGCTGCGGCCCGTTAACTGTTCCCTGTTGCTGTCCCCAGGCAATAAAATGGCTGTAAATTCCTTTTTATTTCCGCATGCCACGCGAAAGGGGCATGCCACACCGAGTGGCATGCCGTTGCTCGTGGGCTGTGGCACCTGCTTGGCATGCCAAATTAAGCAGGCAAATTCTTTTCTTGCCTGCCGCCTAAAATCACGCAACGCTTTTTTCCTCTTCTTCTTCTTCTTCTTCTGCGTGTCGCCGTGAGGCGTGTTTTACATATGCCAACAAGACACACACACACACACACGCACACACGCACAACATTTGTCAGTGACAATTTTCATTAATATGAAAAGCCAAATAAATTTGTTAAGCCACAGCCGAGTCGCAACTATTTGACGTTAAAATGCGTCTGACGCGTCGCGCGGCATAAAACAAGAACCAACTCATGTTTCACACATACACACACACACACACACACACACACACATAACGCACACCCACACACACTCCGTCAGCAGCAGGCGCAATTCGCCAAGCGGCATTTTAATGGCTCGCATATGTAAGTGGCTTCAAATGGATCGTCCCACAACATACACACACACACACACCCTAACACACACACACACACACACACAGCTTCACCTGAGCACAAAATGCCAAAGCAGCTTCTCCAACCCTCGAAAAGAAAAGCGAAAATAAAAGTTTGTTTTAATATACAACAACCAAAAAAAAAAAAAAAAAAAACAACATGAGGAAACTCTTCCTCACTTGCTGTCTCCCTCTTTACGCTCTGGCGTCCCTGTTGCGTTTTGGTTAATGCAACAAATTTCTGTGCAGCTTCTGCTTTTTGACAGGCTTCCCCATGAAATATTCAGGCAAATCCCACAAAGTTGCAGGCAGGCCTCGCTTCAAACGCTTCAACGCCAAAAAACGCTTTCAACTTTGTCTTTTGGCGCGACAAGCAAAAAAAAAAAAAAGAAAAGAAAAAAAAATGCAAAACATTGAGAAAATCAAGTAAAATGTATGAAAATTTGAAATCGTTGTAGCGTACATTTTTTTATGAGATTTTCATGCGCACTTAAGTTAAATGTTGATATTAGCATAAATGTGATTTCCTTTGGCTTAACTGAATAGTTAAAGGAGCTTTATTTATTTTGCACGGAATCTTTTAAAAATTGAAGCCACTTTAGCAGGGTATCTGTCAGTCGAGCAGGCTCGCCCTGTGTACTTTTTAACTGTTATCAGTTTGTTGGATAGGTGAATGAACTGAACTGTGAAACAAACTTGAAACAAACTCATTAAGCGACAGCATTGGCGCGATTTTTGTCGGCTCTACAGCCCCAGATTCTATATGTTAATAAAGGATGGCAGGAAGGGGGGTTTGTGGAGGGAGGAGGGGAAGGAGAAGTTTGTTGGATTGTGCCTGAAAGTTGGCTGCTGGCTGCTGACACGGTTGCTCAACTTCCGGCGTCTACTCTTTTGCACTCTGCCCGACCAGAGAGGCAGTCCCGGGGACAGAGAAGCATACTTCCTGCCAGCACACACACACACAGACACACACACACACACACACATACATATACAGTTTGGAACGTGCATCCTTTGCCAGCATTCATGCTAATAATTTGATGGCGCCGCGCGACAGCGTCAGGTGTAAAATATTGTTTAACACGAATACACACCCACACACACACCTACACACACACACAAACACCTACACACAGAGAGACGCCTCCGCACATATAAATTCATATGCAAATCAAAAAAAGATTGCGACGCGTCGCCGACGAGGCGGATGACAACGGATGGCAAAAGTAAAAACAGTTGAAAGGCATTTCATGTTGCGCTTTCATTACGCACAATTTGAAACAGCCCACACACACACACACACCCTTACACGCCCCCTTACGCCCACGCCCAGCCTTATTTCTGTTGCTGGTTAATTTGGCTTTGATGGCGCAACGTAACAAAATTTTTGATTGAATTTTAAAGCAAGAAATTTGTATGTTTTGTCCAACTTGACGAAAGGAAATGTATTTTATTTTATATTTTTTGCACTCACCTGCAAGTTGGGCGGACAATGATCCAACAGCTCCAGCATATGTTTAATATTTTGCGCATCCTGTATCACAAAATTCAATTCCATATCGAACTCGCCGCCGACCAGCTACAAAAATAAATACCAAAGAAAAAATTAGTTTGTGTTAAAATACTTTGTTTTAAAGTTGAGAAATATATTTATAAAATTAAAAAATTTTTATTGGTTATTTTTTACAAATAAGATAAGTTTAGAAAACGGGTGGAAAATAGTTGGTTTAACCAGATCATAAAGAATATCTGTAATAAAACTAAGTGAAGACATCAAATAAAAGTTGATTCCAAAAATATAACTTCGCAATTCGCAATTCCCTCTGTCAAAATTCGAAGATATATTTAAAATAAAAAACAGTTTTTTGACGTTGATGTTGGGACAAGTTGAAGTTGGTTTTAACTTGACCAATTAGTGTGCTTTAAACAGAACCTTAATTTATATCAATTAAATATAAATATTAACCTAAAAGCAACCAAAGCAATGTTTAAACACATTTCCCTTCTATTTAATCAGATTTATTTTTTTTATTTGAATATATGTTAGAATTATTGTGAATTCTGAGTATAGAAGTGAAATTGAATATTCCAGGCAAAATAATTATTTCAGCTTCGCTTGGCTAGCTTTAAATTGGGAACTGAAGCTGTCATCAGTTGGCAAAAGGAAAGCGAGTAATTTTCTGATTTAAATTACGTTTCACTTTTAAAGTTCCAAAGCGAAGGATAAAGTTGATGATAACGATGATGATGGTGATGATTATGATGATGATGATGGCTTTAAGTGATAGCAAGGCAACATTTAGGGGCTAAAGGTTTGGGGGATTATCGCGCTGGCGTTGTAACCATTTAGTTGCCTGCGGCCATTTCGGCCTGAAAGTTGTCGAGCTTACGCTAAGTACCTATAGATGTTGGTCTATCAAGGGGCGGGGGCGAAAAGGGGGCGGTGGGCGTGTCCGAGAGGCAAACGCAATCAGCGCTTCTTTCAGCATAGAAAAACTCATCGGCAAGTAGTGAAAGTGAGGAAAGGTTCTAACTTAATTACGTAAGGGTGCCCAACTCCCAACCCCGCCCACTTCCATACACCCCTCCTCCCCTCCCCGCCCCGCCTCCCCTCGTCACACTCATCGCTTGAAATATACGCTTTTTGACAGGCAATTGAATCGGCAATCGAATTCTGTTATTGTTGTTCTTGTTACCCCCATTTAACAGAGGCGAATGCTTTTTTTTTCTCTGTGTCAATTCATTTGCTGCTTTTTGCGCGCTTTAATAAAATCAGCAAAGAAACTCAATAAATTGATTTGGGCGCAACAACAAAAACAACAAAGAACACAACAACAAGTGTTGAGGCAGCTCTTCCCCCCCCCCCCCCTGCCACGCCCCCTTTGCAGGTCCTCCCACTTGGCAGTGACTTCCTCTTTCTCCACTGGCGTATTGCGTATTTATGCGTCTATTTTGTTTTGTGCTCGTCTGTTCTTCTTCTCCATTTTTTTTTTGTCGAGGTCTTAGCTGGCGTCCGCCAGCTGGGCGCCAGTCTCATCCCTTTGTCACCAGCTTCCGCTTGCTCCTGCCCCGCCCACCCGCACTCTGCCCCCGCCCCAACTCGTTCTCCTCTTTCATTTCGGCCCTCAAGCCAGTTGCACTTGAGCTGCTTGTTATGGACAGCTTTATAATTATGCGTCCTTTGCCCCTTTTTTTCTTTTTTGGCTCAGCTCCAGCTTTAACCGCAGGCTCGCGGTTGCTGTGGTGTCGACTCAATTTCCTCCTTCTTTGGGTTTGTCGCTGTGATTTCTTATCACCTGCTTTGCAGCAAAATCAAAGCAACAGCTGCGGCATTAGGCAGTTGCTTATAATGCCAAGCTGTCAACAATTAATCCGAGCTAGCTCGACGTGCAGCCACTCTATGGCAACCGTAACTTGCTACTTAACTGTTATCCAGCGCGAGTAAGTAGTCTAATATATAGTGATTGCTTAAAAACGGTTATAAAACTGTTATACAACTGTTATAAAACTGTTATACAGCTGTTATACAACTGTTATACAACTGTTATACAACCTAAATTATATGTTTTTAAATAAAATACAATTGTAGCAATTGCTGCAATTGTAAATTGTTATAAAACTGTTCTAGCAAATAAAAGTCTTTCTAACTCAAGCTGACATACTTCTAAAAAACGCATGACCTGGCTAGGTTCAAGCGACATCAACGGAATTAAAAACCTCTTAAGTGAAGAAAGACAATCAAAAAATCATTAAATGAGAATATATAGAATGAAATAAATTAAAAACGAGAAGGAAAAAAAATTAAACGAAATTCTCATTTAGATTTAAATAAAAGTTTTGTGGAAAGTTTTTCATCGTTTCTTTTTTTCTTGCGCCGGGCGCCTTGCAAACAATTAGGCAAAGTTCTTGGCGCTCTTTACAAGCGTTCTAAACGCCGCTTAATTATATTCCAGTTTTTCTCCCGAACCGGGTTGGGTGGGACTGGGAGGGGGTTCCAGTCAAAATTCCCCAGCGAGCTGTTCGCAGCCCTCTTTTAGACTCCACTACGCACCTTTAGCTAGCACATTTAGTCAATTTTGAGTTCATTTAAAAAGTTTTTTTCTTCTTGCTTCTTGTGTTTTTTTTTTGTTTTGTCTCTTTCGTTGGACTTGGGTTCTGGGAAAGGGGCAGCGAGAGGGTGGGGGAAAGGGAGCTGAAGAGAAGCTGGCGCTGACGTTTCGCTGCTGCTTGTCACCTCGTCTCGGTGAGCATGAATACCCCTAACCCACACCTAACCTCCTATCCAGCACTTGTTCCGCATTCATTTTCTGTATGTGTATGTGTGTATGTGTGTGTGTTAGCTGCTTCTGCTGTGTTTCTGTCGCTTTGCGCTTATTTAAAGTAAATTGAATTTCTATTTTATTTAAAATGCGCATTGAGACGCACTAAAAGTTCTCAAGTGGCACCGTTTTGTGTATGCGGCAAGCTGGGCCAAAGTGGGTGGGGGGGGGGACCTTGAGGTAGTTGTTAGGTGTTTGGTGTTCGGTGTTCAGTGTTGAGTGTTAAGAGTGTCAAGAGGGGAAGGGGGGAGGGGGCCTTTGGGGTCACGGGATTTGGGCTGCATGCTGAAAATGTAGCGTGAAGGTGTAAAAATTACACTTCACATTCACCGACTAAAGCAAATAGAAAGAGTCAGCTAAAGAGGGGGAGAGAGAGAGAGAGAGGGAATGAGTGTAAGGGGTTTTACTGAGCTTGGCCTTTGTATTTGACTTTTCTCAATGCTATTGCCTTTGTGCAAGTTTTTCGCATTATTTTTTTACTTCTCTTTCTTTTTTTTGTTGTATTTTGTAATTCAATTTCATTTTGCAGGTGTCGAAGTTGACTCAAATTGCGTTAGCTGCCATTGTCAAGGCTGTGTGTGAGTCTGTGTGTGAGTCTGTGTGTGTGTGTGTGTGTATTTGCTTTCGAGTTGAGTGTGTTGTGCTTGGCTTTGTACAATAAAAAAGGCCAAGCGAACAAACCGCATAGTATAACAATGGCAGAAAAGGTGCGATATTTAGACGCTGCTTAGAGAAATCACCAAAGACGAAAACTGGAAAAACGAAAAATACCTTAGACAAACATTTTAATAATAATCAAATTTAAGTTGACTCTATAAGTTTTATTCTACAAAAAAAAATTGTAAATATATGCATTTGAAATAATTTATTTCATTGCTGATAAGTTTGGTCTAAAGAGGACAGCATAAAGATATAGCATTTCAGTCAGTTTAAGTTTAATTAAAGTTGTTTTAGAGTACATATTAATAGAATAATTAAATCCTTCCCAAAGAGTTCAAATAAAAAAAAAAGTTTAAAGATAAATCACATAAAAAATCATACATCTTTATCTTATATTAACTTCTACTTTACTTTCTATAGAAATTTTCTAACAATTACAAACTCAGCTTCAATTGCAATTCGCAGCTTTGCTTTAAACTAAACGAACTTTGCTCAAATTGTTCGCTATAATTCCCAATTGGTTTTGGCAAACGGAAACGGAAACAAAGATCATCGTGATTAACTATCCCTGGAGGAAACGCAATGAGAAATGCCACAAAATGCAAATGCAAGTGAAAAATTCAAACATTTTTTTTTAGTTATTGCTCTGTCTCTTTCTGGCGTGGAAAACGCGTGTGTGCGTGTGTGTGCGTGTGTGTGAAATGTGTGCAGCAAGTTGTGCCGAATGCTAATGCCTCGCTGATGCTTTATCATGCTGCTTTATCAATGCCGACTTGCCCGTCTCCCAATCTCCCAGTTTCCATTTACACACCTAACCCCAATTTTCTCTCGTTGTCTCTTTCTCTCTTTCTCTTGGTTTCTGGCATTTTCCAGGGGCTTTTGTGGCATTTCTTAACGGCAGCGGCCGTCATTAGGGAATATTCGCAGTGTGTGTGTGAATTTTCTTTCTCTCTTTTTCGTGGTTAAGCTTTTAAAACAGTTTTTGAAAAGTAAACGCAAACAGGCTCCTCACCGCCCAACCCTTTATTCCGTTTTGCAAGTTGTTGTTTTGTTGCCTATTTCCGTTTTATTTTATTTATTTTTTTTTCACTCCTAGCTTCTCCTTCTTTTTTACGTTTATTTTTGGTGGTTTTCCTTTCATCGTCGCTTATTTGGAAATGCTCTTTGCACAAACACTTTGCTCAATTTCATTCTTTCGTTCTTTTTGCCCTCTTGCGTTTGGCTTTTGATACACTACTCGAGGGCAGTCAAATGGGGTATTTAAGGGGGTCTTATTTACTTGTATATTCTCTTTAAAACTTTCTTTAAGAAAAGCTTCCTCTTTTTGTTAAAGATATTGAACTCATTATAATAATGATATTTTAAAGTTAGTCTTAGATTATAATACAAATATTAATTGCTTTATATTATTTTTGATTGATTGATTGATAGGTTGAAAACAATTCGTACAAAGCATAATTTTTACAGGTTAAGTAAAATTTATATAAGACATATATATAAATATTATAAATATTTGATATTAACGAATGATTGACTGTAATTGATTGTGATTGGAGTTGATTCTCAACACAGACTTGCCAAGCGGGGAACAATTTAGGGATATTCTAAGTTTACTTTATATGGATTAAAATATTATTAAAGCGCTTTTAACATAAAGCAGAGTATTGCTTAGTCGGTGTAATGAGTATGCTAAATGTGTACTTATTTCTTTTGCGGTGGCCTGTGCTCTTTACGTTTCCGCGCGCTTCTTCTTATACACACACACACACACGCGCGCGCACACACACACACACACACTAAGAAATGGCTCGTTGGGGAAATTTTGTTTCTTGCGCAAGTTTCTTTTTTATTGTTTTTGACGCTGAGTCGAAGCCATCCCAGCTGATCCCTGGCCCACAGTTTGTACAATTCCCAGAGTTGCCACCGAGCTCCGCTCGGCTGTTGCCCAGTTGCAGTTGCCCAATTTTGTAATGGAGTTTGTTGGGTTTATCTTTAAAGTCTGCGTGGGGCCTCATTAGACGTCAATCTAAGCGACGATTGTTGTTGTTGTTTGGCCCTATGAACCACATTATTGATGACTCCGACGTTGGCCATTAGGCAACTTGGGCAATTGGGTCAGGGCCTAGACTAGCTAGTGTGTTTGTTTGTGTGTGTGTGTGTGTGTGTGTTGTCCTTAATGAATTTCATGGTCATAGCACGCCTCTCGCTCTGCGATCTTCCAAACACAAATGTTTCTTTCTTTCATTCTTTCGTGTTTTTTTTTTTTGTCTGGTTCATCATTTATCATCACAAACAATTGCCGCTGGCTTAACATGGCCCATAATTACAACGCACACACACACGAATACACACGCACACACACATGCCACGCCCACTGTGTGCAAATGATAAAAGGATTCCTTTTGCCACATAACTGACAGACATCAATCAGAGATTCTTTTGCAATTGGAACGAGGGGATGAAAAATGGAAGGGGGGGGGGGGCGAGGGGGGGGGGGGGGGGCTGCTTTCAATTCTATGCCTGTGCCTTAATCTACTTGCTCGTATTTTATCTCGGTGCGCATTGCTGGCCTTATCAATATGCAAAGTTTTAGCCTTGCGGTGGGTAACGGGACCAGTGTAAAAGGGGGCGGGGGACGGGGTCGGGGGGCAGCAAACGTTGGACGTTTGGGGCGCATCCAAAAAAAGTTTTTCTGGCTAGAGCGCAAAGCTGATTGCGTGGGCGGTTTGGGTGGCTGCACTCGAAATTGTTAAGCATAAACATTAAAATAAATTTATGCTATAAAAGAGAAAGAAAGAAAGCAAAAAAAAAAAAAAAAAAAGAGACCAACACACAAACTGAGAAGAAGAAAATGCGCAAACCAGGTAGGGGGCGGCCCAGCGAAGGGGGGCGTGGCTGGCCGGGAATATGTTGAAAATTGTTTATCGCCATGAAAAAGTTTTCAGTTTGCAGCAGCAGTTGTTGGTTGTTTGTTTATTTTTCTATTTCTCCATTGCACACTTGCCTAGCGCATGTGTGTGTCTGTGTGTGTCTGTGTATGTGTGTGTGTGTTGTCTGTTTTGAGTTTTGAGTTAATCGAAAAAGTTAATCATCGAAGTTTTGCAACACGCTAAGCATAAAATGAAAGCCCCGCCCCCTCCCCTGCCACGCCCCCTTCGACCAGTTGCCACGCGCCAGGCCAGCAAAAGGCGAAGGCGTTCAGGTAGCGTGGGCGTGGCAGGCGAGTCAAATGTGCATGGTCATTAAAAAGTGAAGAGCATTAAATAAAATTTGATCCCAAGCATAAATACATAAATATAAAAATCAAGTCTAACAATAAACATTTAAACACATTTAAAGCAAGTAAAAAAAAGAAAGAAACAGCTTTTTAAATAAAAGAGTGAATTATGAGAAGCATTCATACAAAAAAAAACATATATTTATATACATATAAAATATATATGAAGATAAAGAAACATTAACTGGAGTGAGATTAAACTATTTAAAATTTCTTATATTACTTTATGAAGAGCCGCATATATGAAGCTATTATTGATGAAGCTATTATTAAAAATTGTTTTTCTACTTCTTATAAGTTTTAATATTGTCAAAAACCAAAATTGAAGTTAAAAATAAATTACTTTTATTATTAAAAAAATATATGTTTAAGCTCGCCTATTTTATTGCCCAAGAAAAATGTGACTAATTTTAAATGCTTTAAGAAAATGCTCAAAACATCATTTTTATAAAATTTTGAAGACTTTACTTGAAGTAGCACACCTAAGGTTTTCAGCTTAAAACTTTTTTTCAAGATTAACCAAAAAAAAAAATAAATAAAAATAAACTAAACAAGTTTGGATGCAAAATTAAAAATATAAAAACCAAATTTAAATATTAAATTATCTTCTCTTTAAGCTCTTCGTAATACACGTGTTTCTAATTAGTCAACCAGCGCTGTATTGCAAATAAAGCAGGCTTACTTAAGCCTTTTCATGACGGCTTTCACGTAAGCATACTTACTTAGAGACACTGTATTGAAGGCCTTGCCCTTCTTCCGTTCACTTTCCTCCCTGGCAACTAATAGCAAACCATTCAAAACATGCTCACTTATTCAATTCTAATTGATCTAATGGCTTGCTCTATTCTATATATATTTCACGAATCTTCTATCTATTATATATATATATGTATAAAGCATCTTTCCCTTCTACATTCCCCCTTCTCCATGGCGAACTTTCAATCTTTTACAAACTTGCCATAATCTTGACAGCATAAAATAATTGGCTCGCAACGGATTCGTTGTTTCGCTTCAACTGACAAGTCTGACTAGTCACCTATTCCTTTTATTCCAGCCACGCCCCCACCCGCCCCCGCCCCCGCGCATATCTCCTGCTGAGACAATGACAAGGCTGAATAGGGCTGAAAAAGTCGCTGTACTAAATCCCTGAAACTGTCTGTCTCTCTCTCTCTCACTCTCAGCTTGAACACAATTACTTAGCACGGCTGACAAATATTATTTTCTCTCGGCTAAGTTGACTGCCTGCCACGCCCCCTGCGCCTCGGCCTACGCCCGCGTCGCGCTTTTACAGTTTGGCAGGCAAACATTATGGACACTTAAAAAATTTTCAATGCACATTATTTGCTGATTGATTGAGTGATTGATTACTGACTGCGAAAGGACGAAACCCACTCCCAGTCTCAGTCTGCGTCTCAGTCCTAGTCCCAGTCCTGGAAAGTGGCTGTCATTTGTGTGTCTCCACCAACCTTCGTCCTGGCAACATTTTATAGGCCGCCTTCTTCATTTTCATTGAAAGCTTTACAAATTGTCATTCGAGCACACAAAGCGGAGACTTCCCCCCACCCACCCCCTCAAATTGATGCGTCGAGTTACGAGTATTAAGTGCAAACCTCCCTCCCTCTCTCTCCCTCTCCTCAACCAGCCCTCTTCAACCGCCCTTGAACAATCGCCCTTGGAGGCAGCCATTAGTTTGGCATTGTCTGAAGGCAGCTTCGTCGCCTTTGAGCGTCAATAATTGAGCGTTAAATATGATTTAAAAACGTATAACAAAAAAAAAAGGCAGACTCAAAAAAAAAAAAAAAAAATAAGAAGAAGAGGAAGCACATTTTCCACCAGTGTGTGAAAATTCGAAGAGAAAATGGTCTGCTGGCTGGGAAAATGTCTAGCGCGTGCACTTGCCTTGATTGCCGAGGAGAGAAATAGAAAACTGTTGACGACTAAAAGGTACCCTGTGAAAAGGCACAAAAGGTGAACACAGAAAGCGCCCCTTTCTTTTTACAGGGTATGTTTAGTGTGTGCCTGTTAAATCTGTGCAATAAGTAAGCATAGAAAATATAAATAAAATATATAGAAAAGAAAATCAATAAATAAACTAACTAAAGAGAATACAAAAAACGTAATTAAGTAAATTAAATTAATTATTTACTAAATAGGGATGTTTACTTATTGACATACAACCCCATGGCCGCCTTGAAGATTTACAGGGTATTATAAAAATATTGTCGCATATATTTCAAACGCTGTTCAATTTCCAAATGTGCAATGTTGGTTTTCTACCCAAGGCCTGCAGAGAAGGGAAAAGGGACGGTAAAAAAGGACGCGGGGCATTGCTTGACTGCGCTTTTCAATCTGCACAAAAGGGCAACCTATACACACATACACGCACACAGACACACCCAACACACAGCCGAGTAAAATTAAGAAAATGCTTGCTTCTTGGAAAATAAGGGTATAATAATAAAAGTAATGAAAATGTGGCCCGAAAAGCACGAAAGAGAGAAAAGAAAGAAAATGCAGCTTTAAGCGCAACCTGCACTGGGGCAATAAATCAGGACGAAGGACCTCGAGCCAAGCCAAGCCAACGGCAATCAAAAGCGACATTAAGCGACAGGATATTAATATGGCATTCCTTGTGCGCCCGCAAACGATGCGTGATGGCAACCCCGGTCCTGGCAAAAGCAACAGCAGCAACAAAAAAACATGATATATATGTTTATTGAACCCATGTGTAGAAGTTTTAAGTTTAACATTGATTTGAACTATGGCAAATGTGAGTTGAGCGCAAGAAAAGTTGGGCGAAAAAGTTAAAGGGAATTTTACAATTTTAAATATTTTAAATAAATTATAAACAACGAAAAGATTTAAATTTGTATTTATTTGTTTAATTAAAAAAAAATAAAAATAAAATAAATGTGCAGAGAATAATGGGAATAGGAAAAAGATTTTGAATTTGTATTAAAAAGATTTATTTTGTATTGTCTTATTTTAAATAAATTAAAATAAAATAAAATACAAGGTAAAAATGAGAAATATTTAAATATGTATTGAATGGAACTAGATTTGTTTAATATTGAATAAAAACGAAATAAAATAAATAAATAGATAAAATTTGAAAATATTTAAATTTTGATTGCAAAGAATTAGATTTGCCTTATGTTAAATAAAGTTGTGTTAAAAAAGCTTTGGCAAATTAATTTCTAGATTCGTCAACTTGTTTTTACGTCCATAAATTTTTTAGTATACCAATGTTTAAATTATAAATATATATAGTATTTTATACAAAGCTTTTGATAAAGTATAAACCTCAATATCAATCGACATAAGTTTCTTTCTCTGCAATTCAAATTTAAAGTTTTCGCTCAAAGGCAAATAATTAAGTTGCGAGTGCATAAAAAGATGCGGTTGCCATTTTTAAACGTGACTCACGAGAAATGCGTGACACGAACAACTTTTCTGCCGCACATAAATTGCAAGATTCTTGCGCAAATTTTGTTGCATAGTTGCAATGCAGTTGACTATTTGTTGCTGCTGTTGCTGGCACATGCCACATGCCGCATGCCGCATGCCACAGGCCGGGCTGTCAGTTGCCTTATGCACTTGCAATTGTTGTAGTTTTTATCGCGCTCACGAAGTAGTTAAGACAAAAGGCGGCGGCAAAGAAATTAAATATTTGCCAGCCAGCAGTACATAAAGAAAAGAGGGGGAGAGAGAGAGAAAGATAGTTGGTCTGTTGGCCAACAAGGCAGGTGCGCTGTTAACTTTAAGCCATAAAAGCATAAAAGCCAACGACCTGAGCCGTCACTTTAGCGGAATTAGACAAAATTAGCAAAAACGCAGACAACCAAAAAAAAGGGGTGCAAATGGAAACAGGTAAAAGGGTGAGAAAAAAGGGTGGGGGAGTGTGGGGGGGGGGGGTGGAAGCTGGCATGTAAGGCATGGCTAAAACTGAGCTCAACTTGAATACCAAAAAGCTGTGCAAAGAGCCAAAAACCAAAGTGCGCTGACAGAAAAACTTGGCCAGCCACTTTGCTTAATTAAACGCGTCAGTTTGTGTTGTTGTTGTTGTTGTTGCACCTAAATAATAAACGCAAGCAAAGTGCAGTCAGTTGCCCGACTCAACAATACGCTATTTACAACTCAGCTTACAATTGTTAATTGAAGTTAGACTTAGCCTTATTCGAAATGGGACAAGTTGATTCAAAGCTGTCAAGACAAAGTTTTTAACTAAATATTTTTTAAGAAGTATTTTAATTATTCTTTATTATTTAAATTTAATTTCAATTAAATTTACAGTCTTACTTATAATTCAACTTTGTAAGTAATAGTAATAATTATTTTTACTTATTAATTTAAAAATTAATTTAGAAAATTCTTGTTACAAAATCAAACTAAAAATGTCGCTTTAAAACTGCGAATTTAAAAAAATGTTTTGCTGTGAGCTTCTAAAACTTTTAGTTTTAAAGTATTCTTTAATTCAATATTCAATTATATTCTATGTTCAATATGTTGGACAACATGGAATCAGGATTGTGTTTTTAAAACTGAAATTCTTTAAGAGTAATTTTTAAATACTTCTATAACAAAATCTTAAAGATTGAATTAATAATTTATTAATTGTGTTTAATAATAGTTTTAAAAATTACAAAACTTGAAAGCACTAGAACTGAAATATACAATTAAAACAAATATATATATTATAAGTTCCATCAAAACCAATCAACTCTTTTTGAGCACGCTTTGAAAAAGTGTACCTAAAGCAGAATTGAAGATGGCAAAAGATTGAAAAGTGTGCCAAGTGGAAGGTACTTCAGTGGCTTAAAAAACGACTCAGCAAGTCGCAAAGTTTGTGGCAATTTTTAATTTAAATAATTAAAGAAAGACACAGAAAGAAGTGCTAAGAGCAAATGACAGAGGAAGAGGAAGAGGAAGAACAGCAGCTGGCCCAGGTGGCGTTGCCATACCGCTATCGAGGCAACAGCATCAGCATCAGCATCACCATCAGCATCATCATCATCCAGAATATATCCCGAACATCCTCGAAATCCTCTTGGCGTCTCTGGCTCAGCATCAGCACTTTTTGCATTTTAGCACCTTTCAGCAATAAAATTTTCTGCAAAACTCGACAATTTTTACGCTTCTAGACAAAGGTAACAAAAGTCAACGCACACACAGACGCACACACACACACACACACACAGACAGACAGACCTAGTCCTGGCCTAGCCAAAAGATCTGCATGGCCAGATAGGCGCACACAATTTTAATGAAAAGCCAGCGAAAAGAAAAGAAGGAATGAAAAAAAAACGACAAAAAGAAAAAAAAATTGAAGCGAACCCAAAAAGGCGTCACAAAGTTTCCTTCAGCTACAGGACGAGCGCGTGTCCTGGACGAGTGCAAGCGAGCCTTGTGCGCGATTTGTGCTTAAGATAGCAGCTTCAATGCATAAAAGCGGAAACGATGGCGTTGCCAGATAGCGCGTCTTAGCCTCTAAGACGCATGTTACGTCTTATGCCTCAGCCACGCCCACTTTTGTTCCTATTCGTGCCACTTATCGTCCGCTTAAGTGCCTGGCAACTGCGAACGGAACGCACAAAAGAAGTGCTTATGGGTCAAATGGAAAGATATGGCAACGCTGATAGTTCCGAGTTTCGCACAAATTTGGAACAAGCTGCAATAGACAGCGATCTAAGGCGTTGAAGTTGATTGCTGACGCAAAAACCAGTTGGGAATTACAAGAGTTCAGCTTTTAAGCTTTCATCTGGTTTGATGGATGCGCACTCAAACAAGGAATCAGTTGTGTAAACCAATTGTGAATTATAAGAAAATTATGTTAAAAACAAGGAAAGCTTATAAATGTTCGTCTCTAGCGATTGACTTAGAAATCAAATTATACATAATATTAAGTCCTAAAACTATTTGAGAATTATAAGCATTTAATCTTAAAAATCAGCTTTTTATTTATGGGTTCTTAGTTTTCTTTTCCATTGATTGACTGAAAGTTAAAGAACGAATTAAATACTAAAACATAGAGAGAATTATAGGCATTTAAATTGTGATTGATGACATAATAGATTTAATATTAAACACTTTATTGTTAGCTCATAAAATGAGCTGTCCAAAAAAGTTGTAGTTAACTTTCGTCTTATTAATAATTCATCTGTCGTTTTATTTGTTCATTTCATAATTCCATTGCAAATTTGGCCAACGCATTGATAGCCCCTATCACTAGTCGGAAAATCGCTGACCAGGCGATGTGTTTGTCTGTGTGTGTGTGTGTGTAATCTATATTTATCTGCATAATAAGCGACATTATGGGCAGTCTAATGCCTAATATTTACATATAGATTGTGTATTATAATTCCGAAATGCCACACTCAATGATCTAACGCGCATATATCGTAAAATGAATGAATGCTAATGACATTCGCCCAGCAGGACACACGTCGCACTCTCACGCACATCACAAAGGACCTCGGATCCTCGGTACGTGGCCATATCAAGAGTTAATTGCAATAGTTTAGGATGAGAGGGAAACGGGAAACGGATGCGTAGATTCTTCCTCATGTACATTCAACTCACTCAAGCGCAAACAAAGTAAATTTACTAAATGTGCACACACACACACACACATCTACACACACACACGCACACCTACGCAACACACGCACACTCACTAAATTGACTAATTGAATGCGTTGAAAAGGCAAACGTATTTTCACAGTTGAAATGCGTTTGTGAATCGGAGCTAAGAATGAAAGCTAAAATCTCACCTCGAATAGCAAATTCCAATTCGAGAATAGCAAGTAATGAGAAAGAGAAAGCAGAAGAATTTTCTTTAACTTTGACGCACTTTGAATACCCTCACTGATACGAGGGGATTAAGTTCTTTTTATGACCTTTCAAGTTTCATAAATAATATAAAAGGAAAATATTTATTTAGTAAAAAATTGAAACTATTACTGTGTTTGTATTAATTTCTTTTTATACTTTAAAAAACATTTCTTTTAATAATCTTTAGTAAAGTTTAAGTCCATTTAAATTCTATAGTTAATTCTTAAAGTTGCACAGGAAAAAGTTTGGAAAAAAGCTCATTTTAATTAGAATTTTTTTAGGCAATTGGACAATTTTCAATTTATTGGATTAAGCAAATGCTTAAGCTAAACATAATACCTTAAATTTTTTCTGGCTTGCCTATAAATCTTTTAATTTTAATTATTATTACTATTGCTTTAAAACAAATTAGTTTCCTTAAAGGGCAGACAATTTGTTTTTTAAGCTTTGACTTCATTTTAGCACACCAAAAGAGTCTTAACTGAAAAACTTTCAATTGCTAAAAGATTTTAACTTATTTATTATTAATTGAAATAAAAAAATAATAAATTAATACATAATTTAAATAAGTACTCCCATTTTTTATTAGTGTTAAAATATTTATGCTGAGATCAGAAGAAGTTTAAAGTTAAGTGTGAAATTGTTAGCTATGTTTTTAAATTTAAATTCACAATTTTGTTATGTTTGTATTTAAAATGGAAATAAAATTTTATATCAGATTTTAGACCGTAAAATCGTACACACTTTTTTATTTTATTTTATTAATTTTTTTTATTTTATTTATTTTATTTATTTTATTTATTTTATTTATTTTATTTATTTTATTTATTTTATTTATTTTATTTATTTTATTTATTTTATTTA
>SCDZ01000449.1:0-69781 GCA_004143845.1 Drosophila lacertosa | reverse complement strand
TATATATATAAATATATATATATATATAGAAAAAAAACAAAAACACAAAAACAATACAAAAAATTACACCCTAAATACGCTGCATTGAATAATGGAGAAAACGGCATAGAAATTATCAAGAACAAAACGTATTTACTTAAAAGCATTGCAAGTTTTGTACTTAAATGAAATGTAAAACACCAAAAAAACCAAAAAGAAAACAAAACAGAAATTCAATTGAAAAAATGAGAAATAAAAATGAAAAATGAGAGCAGTTGACGGTTGTTAAGGTAAAACGCTTAAAATGTGGCAAAAGTTTTAGCCTAGAGATTCGGGCGAAATGAAAATAGAAACAAAGTATAAAAAAACAGCAGAAAACTAGCAGAGGTATGAAATGTATATTATATAACATAATATATATATATATATTGAGTAAACAGTGTAACGCTGGCGTTACATGGATGCAGTTAGACATTTTTTTTTTAAATTTATACAATTATATACAAGAACAACAAGAGAACTCAACAAACACAAATTACATACAGACATAAAAAGATAGTTCACACTCACATACACACATACACACACACACACACACGCAACTGAGATGATATCGAAAACGAATGTAAAACCGAATATAGGCAGAAAATCCAAAAAGCGTAAAAAAAAAGAAAATGAAAAAAGGTATGTGAAAATGAGGCAACCCAAAAGTACGTTTGAAACTTAAGAAACGAATTGAACTGTTAAAAAGCCAAGTAAAATGCAAAACGAGAAAAAGATGAAAAAGAGAGAAATTAAATACTTACAAGTAAACGTTAAATTTAAAAAACTTACCACTGAATTGCATCAGGCGTATTAGGGCGAATATATAAATATATATGTACACATGTATATATATATATATTTATATATATATATATATATATATATATATAAGTTAAAAGTATTTATAAAAATAAATGGAATATCCCTATTGCAAATTTATAGGTTTTTTCGTCTCTGTCTCTCGAAAAAACCCCATTATTGTACTATATGTACATATATACCAATATGTATATATGTACATACACTATGTATATACATTCATACACATATACAGGTATATAGGTATATACGTATATACATATGTGGCTATGTATGTGAAAAAAACATTAACATTTATAAAATGAATTCTACCCAAAAATTAATAAAAAAAAAGACAACAAAAACAAAAAGCGCATGCAAAATTTATTCAGTTGGTAAACTAATGCGCAGAGATGAGAAACTTACCTAATTAATTCCCTAAGGCATATATATATTGTAAACCAAGTGAAATACCACACATACATACATATATGATGTATATATACATATGTATATATATATATATATATATATATGTATATATATGTATGTATATATATATAAATATATGCAGACATACATTAAACGATGCGAGCGTGAACAACTGAAGAGAAAAATTAATAAATCTAAATGAAAAAGAAATGGACACACTCTTTAATTCGCTGGGCGGGGACTTATTATGAAAAAAATCATGTTTTTTGAACAGATTTTCAGCTTAACAAAATGCATTTTTTTTTATAAAATATATTGTCTTTTCTTTCACTTTATTTGCGATATGTAGAGGTATAATTTTTTTTCTTTTATTTTTTCTGATGTTAATAGTAATAAATCGTTGCCCATTTGATTAAAATTAATTTCAGCTTCTTATTATAGATTTATATATGCGTAAATATTCCTCTGGGTGAACTTTTGCTTTACAGCTTCTTCACTTAACTGAAAAATAAAGGGAGCTTTCATAAAATAATGCTATTGAAACAGTAAGAATGAAGATTGACAGATTTATTTAATGCTCACAAAAGACCAGCCCAAAAAGTAAGCACACTTAATCAAATTAATGGTAAATTTTTAATAATTATGTTTATTTTAAATAGTTGCTTTTGTTTTTTGTTTTAATTATATCATTATTAGGTGTATATAATTTTCCACTATAATTTTTCATTTAATTATGTTGTATGTTGCTTAGGTAATAATTTAAAATAAATTCATTAACAATTCGTTTCAACAAATTAGAAGTTTGTTTATGCGTATCTTTATTTTAGTTTTTCTGCTTTTTATGTTTACGCTGAATAAGACAAAAAAGAGAAATTATATATAAAAAAAAAGGTTTTTCATGTATATTTAAATATATAAATATTTATGTATATTTATATACATATATATTTAAATATATATATATTTATATATACATATATATATATATATATATATATATATATATATATATATAGGTTTACAATCTGGGTTTTAATCTGTTTGCCTCTTGTGTTGTGTGTTGTTCAGTTAGTTTGTTTTGTAGTTCTTGTAGTTTTTAAAACTCATTTAACTTTGGTATAATACGTGCGTTGTGAGCTCTATTTGAATGGTTTTTTGGGGACATTCTGGAATTCGCTTTTAAGCCAACAGCTTAGTTTGAGGCATAGTCTCTTCACAAATAGAATAAGAATTCATTAAATTCACCTTATTTTGTATGCATTACTTGCTGAATTATCAATGATAATTAAATCTACGTTCAACAATTGAAAAACGTTATTTTGTTTTTATTAGAAAAAAATTAGCGAATGTTAGTTGAAAGCTTATTTTTCCTGGCCTGTTCGAAAAATGACTGTTCTACATTATATTTTTTAGCAATTATATTTTCATACTTTAGATAAGTGTTTAGAAAAACCTTTTTACCAGCTGAAAAAATATGCTATTAACTGAGAAATTCACATTCACAATTGTTCTCGTTGTTCTAATTTTGTTTTGTTATTTTAAACTACGAAAAAGCTTAAGGAAAAAAACTTGTAGAACGAAATGAATTTAACTGGAAACTGTGCTACCTTAAAAACGTAAATTTTTGGTGGTTGGCTGCCTAATTAGAGGCAAATGAGTGTGTTTGTGTGGGAGAGTGTGTGTTTATGCATATTAAGGGAAGTTCTATATTGGTATTATATACACAAATATATATACATATATGCGTATATATATAGATGTATATATATTAAATTGCTAATTTGAACACGTCGCCATTTTAGACATCGATGACGCTGTCGTTTTTCTTCATCTCCATGAGATGCGTCTGCTTGAGCTTCTCCTGCATTTGGGTTAGCATGTCCTGCATGCGTCGGATCTCCTCGTCCTTCTGCAGCAGCAGGCGATCCGTTTCCGAAATGGCTGCATCGAATCCGTTCGTCGAGCTAATCGAGTCGCGCTTCAATTTGCCGCGCTCGCGCAGCGCATGCTGCGATATCTGTGAGATGCACTGCGCCCGGAAGTTCTCGTAGTGCACGTCCTGCAACAGGATAAACAGTATAAGTATAAAGATATTAATAGATTAAGCCAGCTATCAGCTCACCTGTGTGGTATCCTTTAGGTCCTGCATGTGCGTGGATATGAGAAACGTGCGCAGCTTAATGAAGTCACTGTGCTCGGCATCCTCTACATTGACCACGCCCCAGGGATACTGACGACCGCGCACTTTCTTGCCGGCCACCTCCAGTATGGTATTGCTGCCCACGACGGCGAACGGTATTGAGGCCTTAAGCTCGCGATCCTGCTGCTTAAAGTCATCGTCCTCATCCGAATCGCACTCGGGAAACTGATACAGCTGTATGTGATTGTCCTCGAGGTCCTGCAGTATGCGCTCCTTCAGCTTGCGCACCTCCGTCTTGTTCAGACAGTCCGCCTTGCCAATCACCAGCACAATGTTCACCTTGCGATGCAGTCGTCGTATCAGATCCAGATCCATCTGCCGCAGGCTGTGGAAAAAAGCGTGAAAATATAGTTGCTCTAGAGGGGAGTATACGACTAGTAGCTGCCCTAAGCCAAGCTCTTTTTTACAAGAATATATGCAATAGAATTTTTAATTAGTTTTGAACTAAAAAAAAAGAAAGGACTCAACTTGAATTGTTAAAAGAGAGAATTAAGAGAAAAGATTTATCCGAAATCAAAGTTCTTCTTTAGCACTTTAATTCTCTGCGATTGTTTGATGTACGGACATGATAAGATTGCTTTGACAAATGTTTCTAAGTATATATTTCCATTCGTGAACTCCCAAAGGACTCACCTGTGACCCCAGGGCGGCACAAAGTACAGGCAACAGTGCACACGATTGTCCTGAATGTTGCGGCGATTGAGGCCGCTCTCGTCGGTGAAATACTGGCGGAACTGCTCGTCAATATACTGGGTGCAGACGCGCCAGCTGTCCTCGCAATTGATGGCATCGCCGAAGCCGGGCGTATCGACGACAGTTAGGCGCAGCCGGACGCCACGCTCCTCAATGTCCATGGTCTTCTTTTCGACGCGCGTGGTCTTCTCGATGCGCTCCTCAACGTTGGGCATCTGGCGGTTCTTGTACAGATCGCCCAGGAACAGGCTGTTGATCAGCGTCGACTTGCCCAATCCGGATTCGCCGACAACCATCAGCGTGAACTCAAAGCCGCGCTTCACCGACTTCCGATGCACCTGCTCCGGCAGCGTGGCGAACCCAATGTAATCGCGATCCTTGTCAAATGACGGTGTCTTTGCTGCAAGCAAAAGGAGTGTAAACAAATTTATTTAGAGTGTGAGAGCGAAAGATTAGCGTCACATCACACGTGCCACATGCAGCAGCAGCCAACACCCCCTGGTGATTGCTGGAGTGCCGGAGTGGCAGCTCCATTTGCTCATTAGTGCAAAACAAACAAATTGCTGGCCCGCTTAGCTCAAGTGCCAACACACAAATGTACTTCAGCTCCTCCCACACCACCACCTGGTAGCCTGGATGGATGTGTGTGTGTGTGTGCGTGTGTGTATTTGTATTTTGTCTACTTACACATGACGCTGTGTGTTGATTTGTCTTGCGTTGGCGTTTTCTTTTTTTTTTTTTACTTCTTGTGTGTGTATATACCCAACACCGCCTTCTTCAGTCGCTAATGGGCCAAGGAGTTTTCTTCAGCAAAGTCTTGTTTGTTATTGTCTTATGAGCTAAGCGAATTGTTTCTAGTATTTAGATTGAATTGTATTGGAAAAATCCCCGAGTTTTTTGAACACAATTTATTGTTTTTGTTTTCCGTGTATTTATATGTACACATAGATTTATTTCTTATTTTCCTTGTTGTGCCTTGTTTTGTGTGTGGAACAGCCTCAGCACGATTCCAGCCACGGCGCTGAACACAGAGCGGCCAATGGCGAAACATGCCCAAAACACAAAAAGAAGAAGAAGTAGAAAATGAAGAGAAAACGGCAGCAAAAGAACAGCCCATGAAACTTTAATGGGCCACTTTCACGCTCTCTCTCAGGATAACAGCATAGTGCTGACCCAGGAGGACAATTGCGCTCTCTGCGCCTGCGCCCAACACTGTCGGCACGTGCACTTGGCCGAAGGTGGAGGGGCAGGGGTGGCAGGAGGGGCTGGCGGCTATGTTCATGCGAATCTATGCCACTTGGTAGCTGCAACTAGTTTAGCTGAGGGTTGCAAGCGCCACAGCGTTGCCACACTACATGATAAATAGTAGATAAAGTCTGCATAACTGCCAAGAATCGATTTAAGTAGGCAAATCAAAAGCTTTAGGAGTGAACGTATTTATAAACGTATACATATATCACGCTATGATTTATGAATATATTCCTATTGTTAACAAGTGTATATTAAATATTGTAAAAATAAAACACATTCATCATCTTGTTTCTTATTCCGTTCAGCTCAAAAATAGGCTTCCTACTTATAACAATACAAGGAGCTCTGAGTGAGTATAATTAAAATGTTTTACTTGCATAAGAAAGTAAAGAAAGAGCTATCGATAAATATCGTTATCGGTTATATATATAGAAAAGAGTGCGACAATAAGACTCACAATAGTGACAACTACATAAAATGGTATTTATGCAATCTGCTGTTAAAAGCATAGCTGATCAATTATTAACTATCGACACTTATCGATATACAAAAGTATTGCATATACTAGAATAGTTAATCGATTTGTGCAATAGCCATCCAATAAACTGATTCCTTTTGGCCGTGACACATGTGGCAACTCCCGTGTGTGGCACCCACCCCTGGCGCAAGCCTTAGCTAAGGGTTGGGTTGATTGCTGCACAACTCTCACACTCTCGCACAACTCTCAGCGGTGCCGCTTTTAATCGAGTTTGGTCACGTCGAGTAGGCGAATCCGTTGAGCAACTCTCAATCTGAACTACGTTGACGCGTGCGTGGGGCATGCAACGCGCACACACTATTAGCACCCTCGTGTGGGTGGCTAGCAACCCTTAAACGCCGCTCGCCGCACTTATCGATAACAACGAGGGGCGACAACGACAGCAACTGAACCTGAAACTGCAACCGAAACCGAAACCGGAAATCATGCATGGCAAAAAACAACAAAACAACAACAAGGACGTGAACAAGTGAACATGGGTCGCAGAAAGCTCCCCCCCCCCTCAAGTGGCCGCCCAGTTGGCAATTAGCCAAAGGAAATCTTGCACCAAAGTGTTTACAAAAAGCATTATTCCTTGTTTACAAATGTGCCTTGCCCTGAAGCGTATTTCCTTTGTGGCTGCATATGAAGCACTTTGAAGTGAACATATTGTTCTTTAAACTTATCTATAAAGCTAAGTTTACGGATGGTTAATATAATTAATCCAATTCATCCAGTCAGAAATGTCAATTAATATAAATATTTAAATAATTTTTAACATGCTTACATAAATATGTTTATGTTCTTGTTTATTAACCCTCAGAATTTGTCCAAAATCCAATTTGGTTAAAAAAAAACAATGTTGCTTATGACGCATTTCAGGAAGCGTATTCGCAAAGTCGTTGCTCTTGTGGTTGTTCTGTAAATTTACTCAATTGTTGCGATATTTGCGCGTAAATAAACAAAACCAGAACAAAGCGAAGTGAGGCGAAGAGAGAAGCTAAGAAACGAGCGCTGTTTACTAAAGACTTTGGAAGCCTTGGGCCAGTCCAAAGATAAGTCTTAAGCCGTATTTGTATCTGTATTTGTATCTGGATTTGGTTCTCGCGTTTGTTTTTTTTGCCAGCCGTCAGATAAATGTGCTCAATATAAACAAATAAATGTAGCCAAATCCGTTTGCCTGGCCATATAAACTGTTTTAAACTTCGCCGAATGCACATTCATTTATCATTCATTCATTGAGTCCATTCCTCAGAGCAAGTGCCATACGAATCTCGGGCCTAATTCGGAAATCAACTCACAGATTCTGATCTTAATCTGGCGGCGCTTTGCTTTGTTTTGTTTTGATTTGTTTTGTTTTTGTGTGCGGGCGAGTGCAGTTATTTCATCTGTTCCCCCATCCGACAATTCCCCCCAGTCCATTTGACATGTTTATTTGGTTGTTTGAATGTGCCTCGAGTTCGCTTGAAAGCTGTTCCTCCTTCCCCAAATGCATTCACAGTTCATTGGCTAGACTTTGTCATCGATAGAACCAGCTGAAACATTAGAAAAGGGGCAAGCTGTGTGGCAGGGAGTGGCAAGTGGGTAATGGCAAGTGGGAAGTGGGAAGCGGGCATATTCTCATCGTTAATGGCAGCGTTACATTTGCTGTTAGACACATTTGGTGGAGTTCACGGGTGTCAACCACTTGAACATTGTGGCCCCCAAATGGGGCTCTGCACATAACTTCACAGCATTTAAGATGCTTGCGTCTGTTGGCCGCCTCTAGAGTTGCGAGCGTGTCACGAACACGAGCACGAACACGATCTGCAGTGAGTTGGAATCAGGCAATAAGTCTGTGACTATAACTATTTCATGAACAACATATACTTGAGCTGAACTAAAATTATATTTTAATAAAGTCTATTCGATTTGTGTGCTTTAATGCATGGCGACACATTTGTGTACTCAAATGACACGCATATATTATAAATAGCAGCAATTAAACATATTTTATATGCAAAACGTGTTGTTCGAACCGTGAACCGATTTGCAACTTTAAAAACCAAAAACAATACAAAATACACGAAACTCACACAACGTAAGCTGCCGTAAAAAACCCAATTCAATATAATGTTTATATATATATACATAGAGTATAACCCGGTTATATTGTCGCGTCCATCTCTAGCCAAAAAGTGGCCACTTTTAGCGACGCTATCATCATTATGACAGCTCATTTGACGGCGCACTTAGCACACAGTTCCAAATTGAAGGCGACGCATGGCTTTGAATGAATCTCGGCGCGGACTGGAGTCGAGCGTCTTATGTATCAAGTCTCGTGTCTCAATTTCATGCAATTAAGTTCAATTCGAGCTGGTTATGGGCCTCGAATGTTGCCCCATTCATGCAACTGGCAACTCGCTCTTGTTGAACGCACGAGTGCAAATGCAACACCCCCGCCTGCCACCGTTCCCGTTCCCGTTGCCGTTCCCGTTGCCGTTGCCGCTGTCCATGATTTTACCCAGCCAGGCATTGAGCACAGTGCAACGGCATCGGGCTTCGTTTCGTGTTGCAGCTTTTGCTCCGCTGTCGAGTAAACAAACAAAAGGCAGCAGCAGCAGCAGCAACTAGCGGCTGCAACTAAAGCAGCAGCAACCAGCAGAGAATGCACCACCAAGGGCCACTCGATGTGCTCCCAATGTTCCATAAATAGAGTTGCAGCACGTTCAGAATTCCAATCGTTCGCCTTTCCAAACAATTGATGCGCGTTTGAAGTAGCTGCTCAGCTTTACCCACTTTACCCCCAACTTAAAACTGCCTCCATTTCCATCCCCATCTCAATCCAACTCGTTTATTGCACGCGGTGTAGAAATTTCAAGTTAAATTCTTGGATTGCATTTTTTCTACTAAATTTCGTAGGATCAGAAGATGCCATTTCATTCCATTTCCCATTCCCTCCCATTCCATGCAATCCCTTCTATTTTATTCTTGCAGGTATTTTAAAATGGCCACAAAGTCTCTGTCTGATTTGTCACCTTTTTTGTAGTATCATTAATGCATTCATCCTCTAAATTCCCTTAGACTTTAAGTATCGTTTAAAGTACTAATTTTATTTGAGTCAAAAAATTTGACATCATCAGATTTAATTACTAAACTTGTAAAATTTTAGCACAGTTAAAGTATTTATTTAGTCACCCTTTAAGTTGTATCGTCTGTTTTCTTAAACCAATCTTTAAAGCGTTAGCTAACAAAATGTTTTCAGTGCATGAATCCAAATATAATAAAATACTTTGTCTAGTGCTTGACAAGTACTTCAAATAGCGATAAAAACGAGTATGTGTAAGATTACGTAAATACATAGGTATGTCTCTATACTTGATCACTTTCTGTTCCATCATGTCTATATTTATTTTTGTTATTAGGCACATTTTATTGAACAGATAATATCTTTGCACATGTGCACTTATATTCTGGATTACAAAACATTGATTAAACTCTAAGAGCTAAATGCCATTTTAGAGAGATTTATCATTTGAATTTTTACATTTGATACATTATAATAACTTTAATAACAATGATAAGAAAGTATGCAAATATTACAGCCCTTAATCCCAAGGATCTTCTCTGTGCCAATTTCAACAAACATTGCTTGCACCATAATGTGAATTTGTTCTATCAGAGGCATTTTGCAATTGTCTTTTCAACAAAAAAAAACCTAGCTGACAAAGCTTTGCGCTGATTAACGCTCAAGTTGCCCCGCTCGGCCGCCCACCGGCCACGCCCACTGCGGAGCGCAGTGCACGCCCCTCGTTTAGACAATGCAAGGGTACAACAATAGTGGAATAAACATGTGTAATCATTCGCCAGCTGCGAGAGCAGCAACAACAATTAGTTACATTCAACAATAAAGCATTTTTAATGACTTCTCAAATGCGCCGAGGGGAGATGCAGCAGCAATCGTAATTAGAAAGATTAGCGAAGGCAAAGAGGGAGACAGGAAGGGAGAAAGCTAAAACAAAATTGTAATAATAGTAATAATTGTTTTAAATGTTCATTTTAGTCACAACTTGCCAAATGGTAACAATAAAACGCAATGCGATTTGAAGGTTGTGACGTCAGCGCGTGACTAAGGTAGATATAAAAAAATGCCTTATGTACAAGCGTATAAATATAAATATATGTATGTACATACATATATACGCCTTATAAGTGAATTGAAAAATTGAAATTGAAATATGGCTAAAATGCTGTTTATCTTATCACGAATGTACCTAATACAAATACATATAAATATATATATATATACATATATGCATGCTTTAATGCATACCCTATCAGCGTTTACTATGAGATGGCCACAAAATATACTTCAGACAGATCTTTCACTTTGCGTTGGCTTTATTATAAATGGCCAAATTGGATAGAAGGATTGACATAAGATATATATGTATGTATATTTTCCAGAAACTAATAAATGTTGTGGGTATTTAAAAAAAAAATATAAATTCAAAAATAAACTAATATCTTTTTTAACATTGTTACCAAAGCTTTTCAACTGATTCTTAAACAACGCTATGAAATTCTCAAGTCTTTAAGATAACACTGGAAAGTGTATACTCATTCCAAATAAAAATTGGTTTGATTTTTTTTTATTATCGGCAGATGAGGTAACACCAAAATATATCCTAGCTACAAATTTTGGATTCCCTAACTCTAGTGAAATGCCAATTATGATTAAGAATGGAAATGGGTTAGGACAATTTTTAAATATGAATTTTTAAGCAAATAAATTAGTAGTAGTAGTAGTAATTAGAGTATTCAAAATTCGGCACATAATAGTGCCAGCTGTGCCTGTATTTGTTTTCTGGCATCGATGCGGCCCGACTTGGCCCCAAAGCGTATCGAATGGCCGCAGCCCAGCCCAAGTCGGCCCCTTTAAGACTACCCAGAAGAAGTGAAAGAAGAAGAAGAAGAAGGCAAGATGTCAACGCGAGTGAACGCTAACGACATGTCAACTACTGTTAGCTGTGGTCATGTTGCCATTGCCATTGCCATTGCTATTGCCATTGCCATGGCCAGGGGCCGGGGGCCAGGGACCAGGGGCCAGGGGCCTGGGGCCCGGGGCCGGGCCCTAGGTTTGGGTCTGGCAACTGCACTCGAAAGTCTGGCGGCGGCAAACTGGAAATAGACACAGCGCGCGCTCTACGCCCACCAAAAATGGGCAGGCAGCAGAAACCGCAGCGCGATCGACGGCAAAAAAGGGGGAAAAAAAAAAAAAAAAAAAAAAAAAAAAAAAAAAAAAAAAAAAAAAAAAAAAAAAAAAGAAGGGAAAAAGAAAGGGAAGAGAGGCAAAGCGAAAGAAAAACAAACTGTGCAAGGGAACAAATAGAAAATAGAACAACTATTAAAACTATGTAACTTGCGAACTTTTACGGCAATATTCTTTTTCTCTTTTTCCTTTTTTTTTTTGGCGAGTACACAGAGAAAAAGCTTAGCATAGATTAAACACAGCGAACGGAGTTGAAAAGCAAATATGAAGAGAAGATATACATACGCATAATAACAAAATGACTAAAAACCATTTTTGTGTAAATGTAACCCAAAATAGAAAATTAGTTTTTAATTTAAGTATTCTAAAATGCACTTGAAAAACTGGAGCAAATAGTTGAGTGGTTTTCTTTGGCTGCAAAAAGAAAATCATCTTTCTGGAGTCGAAAACTTAATACACTCGGTAATATAATATGCCTGGCTAATTTTTGGATACCCTTAAAAAGAATATCATAAAAGAGGCATTCAAATTATGAAAAGGTAAGAATTCAAATTGTAAGTAAAGCCTTTTTTAGGCAAATATTTTGTGTTCTCTTTTAAGCCATTTAATTATCAATTATGGTATTTATTTTCATATTAAATTCCCTGCCTTTTTAGTGTGTGGAAAATTCTAGACTCAGTTCGTGCTGGGCCATTAAATACTTGCGTTCACTGTTTTATTCATTAATTCACTTAAAATGTGATCAGCAGACTCACACTCAGACTCTGCGTCTTGAGTCTAGTATGAATCGCTGACCCACATTCACTAGGTATTTTTGTGAATAACACAAATAAGTATTCTCTTTTTTTGAGCTTTTAATGAGTTTAACTATCTTTTTCTTAGGTACACCTGTTAAAAGAATGTTTATTTTTTTAACCAAACATTCAATTGTTTATCAACTATGAATCATTGTTACAACTAAGGTGACACCCAAAGGATACTTTCTTAAAACTGTTAACGAAGGTGCTTAAGTAAGTACTGTTAGAAATAATGTTTTTTTCCATTTGCTTTAAGCTGTGCACAGATCATCGATCAGTCCATCAGCCAGCTCAGCAAACATACTATTCGAGGGTATTATAATAGTCGGATACAACTTACGTTTTGGATATAAGGGTGGACGACACTTGATCGTCTCCGCCGTGTTGTTGTTGTTACTATTGATGCTGTTGATCACATTAGACACAACGGTGCCCTCAGCTGATCCTCCTGATCCACCCAAACCTCCTCCTGCTGCTGCCTGCGAATGCGACAGCGACGGCGGCTGCGTTTGCGGCAGCGGGGGCGGCTGTTGTTGCTTCATGGATCCGCTGCCGCCCAAGACGCCGACGCCGACGCCGCCGCCGCTGAAAAGGCGACGCTGCTGTAGAAACGCCGTTTTGTCTGCCTTTGCGATTTGTTGTTGTTATTACAATTATTTCTGGTGCTTGGTTGATTTTGAATTGCGCAAAAAACTCGCTAAGCGTCGAGGGCCATTCACTTAATGCTGCAATAGTTAAATGTTTATTGTTTACTCGAGCGCTTATCAGTGAACGAGATAAACGTATGTGCGTAGGTGAGAGAGCTTTATGGCTTGTTCTCGACTGCTCGCATTGCCTGCAATTGCGTGCATGCGCGCAAGCGAGAAGGCAAACAGATTTGCATATGTATTGACTTTTAAGGTTTCACACATACACATGCACACACTTGCAATCTATCCCTGTGTTTGCGTCCTGCTGACACCGTTTCATGCGTAATTGCAAACAAATTGCGCCCAATAGGAGCCGACAGCAAACGATGCAGCGAAGCAACACTAAACCATAACAACGCCAGCAGCTGCAGCAGCAGTAGCAAACTAACGGTGCTTTGGGCAGCTGTTTCTCGCACTCTTCTTTGCCCTGGCCGTAGCCTGCAGCACGGCTTCACCTTGACCTACACGAATACAATAACAAGCGACAAGCACAATAACAAAATAATAGAAAAAAATAGGTATGCACACAATTTAGTTGAATTAAATAAAAATCACTCTCACACACTCATGCACTCTTCTTATAAATCCAACAAAAAATTAACTATGTATATCCGTTGCAATTTGTTTTCAAATAACCTCCTTCTACTTAAGCAGAAACAACACAACAAAACACAACCGACCCGCGGCTAGTGTAACCGACTATTGCTGGGACGACAATGCCATTCCCGTATGTTGGGCACACTGCTAAAGCACTTTAAACTCAAATTGGCAATGTTCTGTTAACATTTGCCATTTAAGTAGGAAGCATATTGCTGTTAATCTAACATAGCACCAAGTTGAACAAATATAAACGATAGTATCGCATTACTGTGTCATGCCAAGAAGAAGCAGAGTTGATTTAGGCGCCATGGTTGAACATGGTTCACTGCTGATAATGCAAGAAAGTGCAACATATGTATGTATAAGTGTTTTTGGTAGCCAATTCGATCTTGATTAATTTATAAGTCAATTAGACCCGGTTCATAAACACACAACTGTATGTAGCCTCAAAAAACATTTTTTTGCTACTTATCAGTATTTTTTTTCTGCACATATACGAAGGAAAAAGATAATACTTTACACTCACTGGGAACCATATTTTACTTTCGTGTCGTGCTTAAAAGAATATGTAGACACGCTCCCATCTCTTGCTGCAGCACACCCGGGACACGATCAGAACGACGAGGACAGCATTCGTAGGACTAACTTTTATCCGAGCATTTTGTCGGCTTTCAGCTGGATAAGTTGACTGGAACACAGCTGGTTAACATTACACAACAAGCGAGCAAGCTGATTTTCTTTTGCGCCGAGCGGGCAACAATTGTGTCAACTATTTATTACGCTTAACAAACATTACAAGTTAGAAGAAAAAAAAAGGCCACGCATTCCTTTAGTACTTCAGCTCCTTGGCCTTGTCGTGTGCGCCCTCGTCGAGCAACTTCAGCTCAGCCTGCTGCTTTTCCGGCCGTATCACTGTGTAGTAGTGGTAATAGCGCATGCCGAGCATGTATGTGCCGTATAGGGTCACGCCAATGCAGGCGTAGACCGCGCCCCGATGCAGCTTGTCCAGCAGCGAGTTCGCGTTCAGCGGCTTCTTCTGCATCGTTTTTCGTCAATTGCGCTTATATTACCTCACTTTAAATACAACGAAAAATAAGATCCAGCTACTTCTTGGCTTTTAGTGATGTACAAAATTAATAAAACATCGAAATTTATGTGATAGGGACATCGATTGTGTGCTCGATAATTTTTACTTGGTCTGAGTGTGTCGTTGCTGCCAACTTGATAAAACAAATTTTTGTAGTTGTCGATAACAAAGCCTATCGCTCGGTGCACACATATTTGTTTACCGCTGGCAGCCGAAATATCATTGCTCTGTTTTTGTTTTTGTTAATCTTCGCCCTAATTATGATATGCCGTTTGTGCCTGTCCGATCTGGACAACATGGGGTCCGTGTGCATATTCAGCGACGACAGCGACCATAATCTGGCCCAGGCCATTGCCAAGCATTTGCAGCTCGAGGTGCAGTTGGCCGTTCAAATGAAAAGAAACTCATTGAAATTTTTTAATTTTCCAGTTAACGCTCGGCGACAGCATCTCCAATCGGCTCTGCACAACATGCTGGCGCATGCTAACCGACTTCGAGCGCTTCTGCGCCATGGTCGCCGACAAGCAGGAGGCGCTCCAGCTGAAAACGGAACCAGAGCCGCCGCCCGAACCGGGAATTGTCGTTTGGAACACGGAGTCGCCAATCGAGACGAAGCTGACCTTCGACGATGACGTCAAGGATCACATACTCTGCGAGCCCGAGATCGATGTGAACGACAGCACGCAATCGTTTGACGATAAACACAGCAGCGGAAGCAGCAGCCACAGCACTGCCAGCAGAAGTCGTAGCAGGAGCCGTAGCAGAAGCAACAGCAGCAGCGAAGACTTGGCCGAGGCTGAGTTCGTGCAGGCAATGCCCATGCCCAAAGCAACTCGTGGCCGAACGCGACAGACGGACGCCAGCAAATGCTATTCCACTCTCTCAGCTGCCTCTTCCTCCTCCGCTGTCCAGCGTGAGTCACGTTTGCGTACTCGTGAGCTGCGCCGCGTTGCTGCTACGGCTGGCACCCCAGAGCCGACGTCCAAGACCGTTAAGGTAAGCAAGCCACGCGGCCGGCCCAGAGGCACCAGCGTCAAAGCCAAGCCCAAGTCGAAGGCAGTGAAGTCCAAATCGGTTAAACCTGAGGCCACCGAGCTGGAGGCCAAGCGCAGTAGCATCAAGGAAATGGACGATTACATAGCGGCTAATGTGAAGCTGGACTGTTGCCTCTGCACGGCGCCGCTGCAGAACTTCATCGAGCTAAAGCGACACTTTCGCACCGAGCACAACTGCACGGGTTACATGGAGTGCTGCAACAATCGCTACAAGAAGCGCACGCTGTATGTGGACCATCTACACTACCACAAGGATCCGCAGTATTTCAGCTGCCAGCCGTGCCGCAAAAGCTTCCTCAACCGCAACAGCCAAGATATGCACATGCTGCGCTTCCACTCGGACCAGCAGCAGCTGGTGCATCAGTGCGTCATCTGCGAGGCGCGTTTCGCCAAAAAGTTTCTGCTCACAATGCACATCAAGGGCCACAAGGGGACCGAACGCACCGAAGCCTGTGAAACGTGCAACAAGAGGTGAGTTTTGCAATTGATATGTACATATCTGTATAATAGAGAATGTTATGTTAATGTAAATTTCATTTAATACCAGTTGTCTGTTTTCCACTGGATGCACTGCAAACGTGGATTGTTTTAAATCGTTTAACTCACTTTCCACGTTGCAAATGCGATTCTAACAAATATTTGAAGGTTTCCTTAAATATCACTTAAGACGAACTGAGTTTGTTGTTAATATGTATTTCACCTTTATATTTAGAATTTCAAAAGTCTGTTTTAAGGCCAAAACGGAAACTTCTATAAAAAGCCAGTTTTTAATCTCAAAAAGAATTTCTTGATTAAGTTTAAATTATATTTAGTCTTAAACTAGGCATATAATCGGTTAAAAATAAAATAAAGCCCAGTTAAATTTACTTTTAGAATCATTTGGCTCACGATCATTTAGTTTGTCATTGAGCCCAATTAGTTGGTTGCTCCAAAAATAAGTCAATCAGCTAGAGAGTCAATAAGCCCAAACAGTCAAGTGATCGGCCAGTTAGTCATTCAGTTCATTTGTACATATATAGAGTATATATAATACGGTGGTAGAATTGTTAATATTAACCGATCAGTCAATCAATCAATTACGCAGTTTATAACTGATTTTTATGCTTAGGACTGTATGATTAAGTCATATGCAAATAATCTTTCAATTAATTTTTATATGCAGCCAATGCAAATTGAATCTTTGATATATATTCATATATCATCTTCCCACATCAAGGTTGTACATATATCTTAACCTCTCCATCACCCTTACTCTCTCTTTCTCTCTCTCTCTCTTTTGTTCTGACAGCTTCCGCACCAAGTTGGAGCTGACTGCGCACGTAAAGCGCATGCACACCTCGGACTTTACGCCCGTCATCTGTGACATCTGCGGCGTCAACTTTCGATCCAAGGCCAACTTTCTGATACACAAGAAGGCACTGCATCCGGACGGCCCCGTCGCCGAGGTGCAGTGCAATCTGTGCAGCCGCTGGCTGCGCGACGAGCGCAGTCTGCGCAAACATCTGGCCCGCCATGACGATCGCGACGGCGACAACAAATACCGCTGTGTGCTGTGCAGCGTCGAGAAGGCGTCCCGCGTGGCCCTCAGCAGCCATATGCGCTACCATCACTCGACCAAGCGGCACAGCTGCACGCTGTGCGGCAAGGAGTTTAAGCTGCCGCGGGCGCTGGCGGTGAGTGTGGCGCGATTGTTGTGTGCTGTGATTCAGCTTTTAACATATTCTTCTTTTGGCCCGTCCAGGAGCACATGGCCACCCACACGGGCATCGATCTGTACTCGTGCCAGTTCTGTCCGCGCACATTCAAGTCGCACGCGAACATGCACAATCACAAGAAGAAGATGCATCCCAACGAGTGGGTGCGCAAGTACACGCAGCCCAGCGTTGGTTCTGCCGCTGCCCAGGCAAATGGAGCGGCCAGTGAGGAGGCGGGCAAGGACCTGGCTGAGGTGCTACAATCGCCGGAGGAGACGCGGGCGCCGACGACCGATGATGACGGTGCTTACAAGTACTTGGCCAATGGTAACGTTGCCTGTCCGCTTTGAATGGGCACGGGCAGTCGCATTTGTACAAATGTATTTAGTTTATTGAATATGCAAGCGATTGTAGACTGTATTAAATTTTTGTAGATTTAAAATGGCATTGTATTTTATTGCAGTTTGAGTGCTATTTAAGGCTTTGGGGCTTTAAGGCTTTAGTTGTCCTCCTCGGTTTCGGCTAGTATGGTGCGTATTTTCATCAGTAGCTCCTTCTTAACCGCATCTGGCACAAGGATGCGCGCTTTGGGCGTTACCTCCGCGATAAGCTGCTCTACTGAGACGCTGTTGTTGCTGTTTTTCTCCAATAAAATGTTGCGGCACAGCAGACGCACCTCGTCTCGCCAGCCACACTCGGTAAGGCGGTTGCAAAGCAGGTCTTTGATTTTTGAACGATCCCCCGTCATGATTGTGTACTGGTCGACTGTGTTCGAAACGGTCATGTTTAGTTCCGACCGTGAGCTTCCTTCTTTTTTCCTCTTTCACGGCCTTTTTTGCGGCTTAGCGCAACGCCGATTTGTGTATGACAACCTAATTGCGATGACCGGGAATCGATAACACGCTAATTACGCATTCGATTGTTTTCTTTAGCAACCGGCATCGATACTTACACCAACTTTTTAAAAATCACTTTTAACATTCTGTTATTAGATGGTTAGTTCTGGCAGCGCTGTTGCCTATTATCCTGTTATCGAAATGGGATTGCAGCAGGTTGGCAGTTATATGAAATTTTTAAATTTAAAATGGGGTACATTTTAAATAGAGCCATGTCAATGAAACTAGATTTGATATTCTTATATATATTTATGTTTTAAAAATATTAACAGTGCACTCGTTTGGTGCGTCTATTAGATAAATTAAAAGAGCGCATAAAACCCTTTAAATAATACGCAACAAAACTTTAAATATATACATTAAAAATTTTAAGATAATTGACCAACGCGTTTTCACTTTGCATCCGATCAGCTAGGTAGTTAGCTGCAGAGTTTCGAATGCCGATACATCGTTGTGTGACAACATCGATGCTAGCGATCGCTACAATCGATATATCGATGTTTTCAGACACGACGATATTACAAAGAATAACTAGCTGCAGCCGTCATGTTTAAGCATCAGATAGTTAGGAGAATAAGGCAAGAGCAGACATACAAAATTGGCTAACTTTTTTTTTAATACGCCCTCAGCTTGTCGTTTTGTTATACAAACACACATATACACACAGTCACTTTAAGCATACAGTCATTTAGTTTTTGTTATATACATTTGCATTATTTAATTATTTATTTTAAAAAAAATCAGAAAAAGCACAAGCACTAAAGTCAGTTACAGGAAGTTTTTATTTAATTTCATATTGTAGTTCATGTGAGATTTGGCGGTACAGTCGCAGTTCAAGTGGTAAGTCTTTAACGCATACACACACACGCGCATGCATCACATGTGCTTGCATATGTGTATGTGTGTGAATACAAAATGGAGGTGACCTAATAATAACTTTTACCTTTTACAATTTCAGTTACGCTTCCTAAAAAGCACACGTTGCCGTTTCCTGCGAGTAACAGTTGAGCAATTATAAAGAATTTCAGATCGTAATTATTTGTTAGCAAATGCAAAAAGAAAACAACAAATGGCCGCTTGAAGAAGACGCGTGTTTGTGTGTGTGTGTGTGCGCGCGAGAAAATTCCTAAATTCTCCTGCGTAGAAAGCACTGTGACACGTTGCAGTTGAATAATTTCTTTACTTTTGTTTTTCTTTTTGCTTGCAGTTTACTTAAGAAGCGGCGGATAAAAGGGTAAAATAAACTTTGGGACTTATGTTTTAGAAATAGGTTTGAGCACACATCGTTGTGGGCGAACTGATTTCCGAAACAAAATAAAATGTAACTCAATTCTGGGCTTTGAACGATCATAAAAAGAAAATGTGTAAAAATAGACTAAAATATGATTGTTTAAAGAACGGATGCGGTATAAACGGGTATTTATATGTTATCCGTTCATTTGCACGAAAAAGAATGGGATAAAAAATAAAAACAAAAAATGTTAACTACACGATAGGTTGGAGTAACTTTTTACAAGCCGAACTAAAAAAACTATCCAACAATTTATTAAAGGCATGTAAAATGTTACTAAAAAAAAATAATGTTAAAAAATATGAACGTTTTACGTGTCGATCAAGTAACGTAAAGTGAATCAGCTTTAAAAAAATGGTAACGTTTTACGCGCCTACACGAGTACTTTGGAAATATATTGCTTGAAATTTAAACTAAAAAACCTATTTTTACTGAAAGGGCTAATCAAACAATTGGGGTAAAGGAGAAGGCTGCAACGGCTAGCTTGCTCTCTTTCCTTTTAATGCAGGAGAGAGCGATATATTGCTGTCTTGCTTTCTTCCATGAGCGACGATCGATATCGAACACGAACCAAGTATGGAAAAATCAGCCAAGATGTAAAATGGCGGCAAATGCATTAGTTTATAGATGCGGTAATTTTTTTCTTTAAATTTTCTTCTGACAAGCTTAGTGAACTGTGACTGGCCGCCATTTTGTAACCGTCCATTTTGAAAATTGTGTAAAGTTGGCTGCGTTGCCATTTCGCAAGTGCTATCTGGACAATCACTTGAAGTTGGCTGTACATTATTGCTGACTCACGATGTGTGTCTCCACTGTTATTTGTGTCCCAGCTGAGCGAAGACACAGTCCCACTTTGCGTCGAATCAGCAACGTAGCGCACAATGAGCAACATGGTGGCCAAACGATAGACAGCCTCGATATTGAAATCAACCAACCACTATCGATGTTTCGTGTAGTGTAGAGCTGCCAGATGTTGCTTTTGCGTGGAAATCGCGTCGCGTCGCAATATTGTTACAATTAACATAAAAAGTAAATAAAAGTAGAGAAAAAGTTCAGCTAAAGTATTGGTGAAAAGTTGCATGACTAATGGACTCAGGGGCAGCGTGTAAATGCCAAATAAAAAGTGAGCTGCTGCAGCTGTTGTATGTGCTGCGTATGTGTGTATATGTATACGTGTGTGCCTGCGTGTGTGTGTGTTGCCTTGATTTTGTGTCATACTTATATACGAACTACACACATACATATGCATATGAATGTGTATGTATGTACATAATTGTGTATAATTCTTGTAATTGTATATTCAAGTGCGCTGTATTTGTGTGTGTTGCTATTGCTATTTGAACTCAAAAAAATAAAAAACAAAAAAAAAGACATCGAAGTAAAGAAGAAAAGAGAAAAACACAAAATCTAAAAAGACTGCAACATTTTGGTCCAATTGGAACAGCAAGACAAAAACATACATACATACATATGCATGCATAAGTGTGCAAGTACATACACACACACGCGCGCATACTCACACACAAACATATACGTGTGTTGTTAGGCTCCCAATAAGTGTGTCCATTGTGGCCTTTGCTTCTGTGCAGTGCTGTAGTCTTATTGGACTCTTGTTGTTGCTGCTGTTTTTTTTATGGCGACTTAAAAAAAAATATATAAATTAATTTACATGCAAGCAAAAACAAAGGCGATATAAAACGCAATGCGCACAACAAAAGAAGTCATGATTTGGCCAAAACGCAGACGCAGTTGCAGTTAACAGTTGCAGTCGAGAAAACGAAAAAAAATTGTATTGGCAAAATGCGTTCCAATTGCGCTGCATAACAACAACATGAGCCAAAAGGGCAGCAACAACAACAATGAAGCTAGCAGGTGCATAAACAAGAGCGCTGAACTAGTTCGATCTAATTGGAGCGCCGCTGTTAATTAACAGCAGGCTGTTATTGCGCAGACGAAAATTTGCATTAACAGCTGTAATTGCATTATTTGCACAGCTGTTCCCTCGACTGACAATACGTTTAGGTACGCGCGCGTGTGTGTATACGAGCGTATACAAGTGTGTGCGCACATAAAAATTACATAAAACTAAACAAATTGCAACACTGTGTGCGTGTGTAAGCGTAACAACAAAATGTTATACACCATAGCTGGCCTAAGCGCAGTTTCTTTGCGCTGTCTCTAACGCCCAGCAACAGCAGCGAAGGTCATGAAGTGACGTCTATGTTAAAATTATGTTGTGCGAGTGCATGTGTGTGCGTGCGTGTGTGTGTGCGAGAGTGAGTGCGCAGTAACTGCTTATGTATGCACTATAAATAACGCATTTTACATTTGTTTGCTTTCAACTAGTGCAAAATACGCAGTAACTGGCGCAATTCGAGAGAACGCAAAGAAATAGCAACAACGGGGGGGCGCGCGTAATTCGAAACAACAATAAGAACTACACAAAGAAGAGCAAGGAGTAGAGCAACAACAACAGCAGCACTAGCAGCACTAGCAGCACTAGTAGCAGCAAGCAACAGCATCATAAGCAGCACCAGCAGCAGCACTAGCAGCATCTAACAATCACAGCAGGCGGCGGGCGCTCAGCCAGGAAGGCAGGCCAATCAATCAAAGACAGCACTTGTTTTCCCAAATCCAAGCAAAGTCAAAAACAGAATTACAGTTTCTTTTTTGTAAATTCGAAAAAAATATCAAAAAACGAAAGCAAAAAAAAAAGAAACGTCAAACAGAGACGTCAGTCCAGCCCAAGCACAGCACAGCCATGGACTCGGATAATGATAACGATTTCTTGGACAATGTGGATTCCGGCAACGTGTCGTCCGGCGATGATGGCGACGATGATTTCGCCATGGAAGTCGACATGCCCAGTTCGACGGAGCGCCAATTGGATACCGATGATTATCAATACAAGGTGTTAACCACAGATGAGATAGTGCAGTTCCAGCGCGAGATAATCGATGAGGTTAATCGTGTGCTAAAGGTGAGTCATGCAGATGAGTAAATACACACACACACACACATCGACTGACGTATGCACATTATTTATGTATGTATGTATTTATATACATATTTGTACACATGTCTAAATAAAACGCTCTTGCTTCGTTTATCGTTTGACTGATAAGCAAGGGAAGTGTGTCCAAAAAAGGGAAGAGCGAGGGTGCGTGAAAGAGGGAACGCGATAGCCAATATGTCATTATGTGTGTGCGTATATATGTGTGTGCGTGTGCTCATTCTTAGCCAAATTGAAGGTCAGCACAGTTTGTTGACACTTCAACGCAAACTGCAATTGCAGACTTTGTAGATTTCAAAAAAAGCCATTGTCTCTCACACAGAAGAAAAAAGAAATGCTTAACTTACACACACACACACACACACATGTGTAATAACATGTTAGAGCGTACATCTAAGGTTTCTAGTTACCTTTTGTGTACTGGTTGGCTCAATGTGCTCTTAAACACTGAACACCCACAGATAAACATATGTACAAACTTTGAACTTGTCTTAAATACATTTGTACATTTTCAAAGTAATTGGAGTCTTGCATGTGAGCACTTTTTTAATCTATAAAGTACTAGCTCTATTGAGCTTGTTCCCTCGTAAAGTTTCCACTGTATATACACACAAACACACACACACACAGTTAAACATATAGCAGACCTAACCAAGGCCAACTTTTTTATTTTTGCTTGTGCAGCTTTTAACTTTAGTTGGCCTTGAGTTAGACTTTCTTTCAAAACACATTTTTTAACCAAACACGTGAATTGGCCGAAAAAAGTAAGCAACATTTTGTTGCCCTTGAATTTCCAAGTACCAATTGTTAAAAAAAACATTTAAATCTAGCTGCCAGGAAAAATAAAGTGTTAAATATTTGCTAGGGGAACTAAATTGATTTCTGTTGTGGTTTATAACGAAAGACATATTGAAGCCAATAAGTTCAGTTTTAGTTTGCTTGGCTTACAAAAGTTTTAAATGGCAATTAAAATAAAGTTGTTCAACCATCGTGTGCCAGAAATGATGCAAAAATTGAACTATGATTCAAAGTGTGTTGCTTATTTTAGTTTGTTAGTTATTTATCGAAACTTTATGTACGAATTATTCAATTATGCACTATTTTTGGTATGTATATAATGTGGTTAACTTGTTCTTCGCAGCTCTTTACGCCCATAACCAGAATACTGCTAAATCACTTCAAGTGGGACAAGGAGAAACTGCTGGAGAAGTATTTCGATGGCAGCGATGATAACACGGAAGAGTTCTTCAAATGCGCACACGTCATAAATCCGTTCAACAAGCCAGCCGAAACGGTGCAGCAAAAGGTGAGTGCACATGCACAGCAAAGCTTTGTCCTGCTCTAATATGCGCTCTCTCTCTTTTTGCACTCACTTAGCAGACAACACGGAGCCAGTGTGAGGAGTGCGAGATTTGCTTTTCACTGTTGCCGCCAGATGTAAGTGCAGCTGGAATAGGAGATGTACATGAAAATGATTTGTTTTTTGGTCTTTCAGTCCATGACTGGATTGGAGTGCGGTCATCGCTTTTGCTTGAATTGCTGGCGCGAGTATCTGACAACGAAAATCGTTACAGAGTGCTTGGGCCAGACCATATCGTGCGCCGCGCACGGCTGTGATATATTGGTGGATGATGTGACTGTAACGAAGCTGGTGCCCGATGCCAGGGTTAAGGTTAAATACCAGCAGCTGATCACCAACAGCTTCGTTGAATGCAATCAGCTGTTGCGCTGGTGTCCGTCCGTCGATTGCACCTACGCCGTTAAGGTGCCCTACGCGGAGTCGCGTCGCGTCCACTGCAAATGTGGCCATGTCTTTTGCTTTGCCTGCGGCGAGAACTGGCACGATCCGGTGCAGTGCCGCTGGCTAAAGAAATGGATCAAGAAGTGCGACGACGATTCGGAGACGTCCAACTGGATTGCGGCCAATACCAAAGAGTGTCCCAGATGCAGTGTAACCATCGAAAAGGATGGCGGCTGCAATCACATGGTCTGCAAGAATCAAAACTGCAAGCACGACTTCTGCTGGGTCTGCCTCGGCTCCTGGGAGCCACACGGCTCCTCCTGGTACAATTGCAATCGCTATGACGAGGACGAGGCGAAGGCGGCGCGTGATGCACAGGAAAAGCTGCGCTCCTCATTGGCCAGGTGAGCGCATTGCCTTGCGCAACCTAATTTATATAAACTTAAGCATTTAGTAAACACCAATTTCTCAACACAGAAATGTAAAAAACGCGTCTTTAATCGATTTTCCTAATGCTCTTTTAAACATGAGGTTCCATCCAATTAAACACTTATCCAAATAGTTACAAGCACTTTCCATCACTTTTACACACTTGCGGGAGAAGCTTCACAAAACCCCTGCATTGCAATTGCTTACATCACAAAAGTTAATTACTTAATAGCCCTTGCGGTTTGGGCTTTGCATTGATCATCAATCAATGAACACATACATATATAGCTTTAAATATTTATAGATACTGTTGATTACTGAAGGTTGTTTTTTTTTCTCTGGGTTCCTCCAGATATTTACATTATTACAATCGCTACATGAACCACATGCAGTCCATGAAGTTTGAGAACAAATTGTACGCGTCTGTCAAGCAGAAAATGGAGGAAATGCAGCAGCACAACATGTCCTGGATTGAGGTGCGTCCAGAAGTCATTAATAAACTCTAGTGCGTAACTTTAATTGATTCTTTCTATTTTGTTTCGGCAGGTTCAATTCCTGAAAAAGGCTGTCGATATACTCTGCCAATGTCGACAGACCTTGATGTACACATACGTTTTTGCGTATTATTTGAAAAAGAACAATCAATCCATGATATTCGAGGATAATCAGAAGGATCTGGAGTCGGCAACGGAAACGCTGTCCGAGTACTTGGAACGTGATATTACATCCGAGAATCTGGCTGATATTAAACAGAAAGTACAGGATAAATATAGGTAGAATTTTACTGTTAATAAATTTTGCACATGCTTACAATACATATATTTTTAAATTCGTAGATATTGTGAGAAGCGCTGCACAGTTCTGCTCAACCATGTGCATGAAGGTTATGAAAAGGATTGGTGGGATTATACAGAATGACGTGAGTCCTGGCTGGATAACTAAGGTGATGCAAGGGTCGAGTCGAGTGTAACTAGCAATTTGGCGTTAGCAGTAGCAGCTAGCAGTAAGCATTAACAGTCGTAACAGCAGCAACAGCATCAGAGAACATCAGCAACCGCAGCAGGGCAAGCTACAATTGTAACAAAAATAAATACAACAGAAAAAAAAACTAAAAATGAAAAACACACATGATTGAGGCACGTGGAAATGGAGTGTGGCAAGGAGTGTATGTGAATTGAATTGAATTGAATTGATTAAAACCGTAAACAGAGTAAATATAGTAAAAGCTAAATGCAAAAAACAGAAAGAAAATACAAAAATCTTCAAACCGAACGCAGTTGCGACCGATTAAATACAGAATAAGCGAAAAGTTATATTAAACCACATACTATTAATATATTGATATATATGTATATATATTTATATATATATGTATATGCATATATACATTTTTTTTCTTGTCGTGTTGAGCAAGCAACTCTGATCAAACACAAAACACAGACACATACACACACTTTAAGAGTTGCTGGCCATAAAAAATTGCAGCATGAATTAATTCGAAACATTCGAAACTTTGTGTTTGGCTAAAAAAAGAAAACACATCCATCAACTCTAAGCATAATCAATATGAAATAAACCAAACACCAACTCGCACACACACATCCAGGCACATCCACACACACACACAAAAACACACGCTCAGTTAAAATAGTAAGCAAAGTAAATGTAATAACCCGAGTTTGTAAGGCATTGCCGACTTTCGCCCGTTGTATATGTATGTGCTATGTATGTAGTTATAGTGTACGATTTAGCGCTTTTTATTTAATTTTTTTTTTAAAACAACCTAACTGTAGAGCACATTATCAATTTGTCTATTTTTTTGCGAAGCGCTCGCTTTTGTTTGAGAACAAATGTGCTTAGCATATAATTTGTCTGAAACATGTTGCATAATTAAATTTTTCTTCTTATTTTTTTTGTTTCGAATAGCATATGCAGATTTTTATTTTTTTACTATTATTATTATATACATATATATTTATCGGAAACTACACGAGTACGTTTGGCTCATCATTATTTATTTAAGCCAAAACCGTTCGTACGCGTGCATCCTTAAAATCCTTAAGCCGTAAGCTAATCAATTTACATTTGTGGGCGGTGCAAATTGCAGGATTAAGCAATATATAATTACTATTATGTAAATGCTATTATATAATAAACAGAATTCAAGTTGTACATGTTAATAATCGTCTGGTAGTCACGCACATTCCCCAACACCTCAACACTCCCACAACCCACCACCCACCACCCACCAACAGCAGCAGCAGCACATCCACCGCTTCACATTTTGTCGTTTAGTGCTCGCTCCTTCCTTCTCTTCTTCTTCCGCTCGCGCGCGCGATTCTCGCTGCATAATAAATCACAACAATATAAAAAAAAGATGATCTAAATGTTAATTATAATAGGCACTTGTGCTGCTGATCCAAGCTCTGAGATCCGAGATCCGAGAACAGAGTCGCAAATCGTTGTACATATACTATGTAGTTGAAATTGAAATTGTTCATGGTTTCTCCTTAGGCTCCAGCGTGCCGCTTTGAGGCGTGTCGCCATGTCGCGCCCTTCTCTCCGTTTGGCATTCTTAATTCTATAAAAATACCTATAAATATATACATATATATATATATATATATATATATATATAGAGATATATAAACAAGCATACATGTACCATTTTGTGTGTGTGTATGTGCTACCAATAATATGTATAACAAAAGCAAAACTCATTGAAATGCTGTAAAAAGTTTAAAGTTGTTCAAGTCGAAACAAAACAAGGAAAAAGATAACAAAAAAAATAATAAAAACTAAAATCAAAAACACAAAAAAAAAAGACAAAAATGCTGTAAAAATAATGAAAAACTATGTATGTATAATTAATTAATGATGAAATGTTGCAAAAAAATTAGTAAAAATAAAAATAAAATAAAAATTAAAAACACCATGTAAAACCATTTTTTCACAAATAATATATTTACAGTTTAGATTACAATCCGTAAATTTTTAAAAATAGGCTTGTGAGTTTTCAGATTTTAATGCAGAATTAAAGCATAAACAAAAACACTTAATAAATGTGACTTGGTTTCAACCAGGTTATAAAAAGTCTACACTTTGAATAAATTGTTTGTACAATTCGAATATGCATATTAAGTAAAAATTATGTAGTTTTCTGAAGATAAAATATTCCTTTTAAAGTAAAAGTTCTTCCACATTTATTTTGTTTACTTGTGAACAAGTGAATGCATTCAGATTTAATCCATTTCCTTTATGATACATATTGAAAATATTTGCTCTTAATTTTGTTTGCTTTATTTGCAGCGTGGCAAGGAATTTGTTTCTAAAATTGCGCAAAGATTTGATAAAAAGGCAAATCCAATAACTAAGCATTATTTCTTATAAGAATCATTTCAGCTTCGATAAAATTATGGCCTGGGGCATATTTACATATTACTTTAGTTATTATCGTTATACGTGTATATTATTATTATTACTAAAAAAAATTTGTTAAAGTTAGAAAAAAAACAATATTTAAGATTTAATATTATTATCATAGTAAATTATATATGCAAAATACTTCCAGCTGAACTTTATTGCATAGAAAATAGTTCGCTTCAATTGTAAGTATATAGTTAATAACAAGTATTTATATATATAATGCACAATATTTATTGTTGTCAGGCTTAAACGAGAAAAACGGGAAAAAAATCCAAATCTATATAAAGTACACCTCCCGGATTTCAAACTCCAATTACTTTGCCAAATTTAAACCAATTTTTATGTTTAATACCATTTTCTTCACAATTCGTGCGCTTTCTTGATTCTATCGGCAAAAACATATAATTGTTTACTATGAATATAATCTTAAATAATGAATTTTGTTTACCTAAAATTTGCTAATGTTTTTGTTTTCTCATCTTACAACGTGATATAAATAAAAAATGTGATGCGCATATAATTAATTGCATGACGCATTATGTAAAAGAAATAACAGAATCTCAAAGATAAACAATGATGGGTGTTCAGTAATATCAGTAAATATTTATATATAAAATATATCCTTTTCAAAAGTTTTTAAAAAAGAGTCAAGAGTAGCGACTCTCTCTGAGACCCGTAGGCCAGGGTATTGACTGAATGAGTCGTGCGAAAGAAAGAAATGAAGAACAGCTGATTGATTGTGAGAGCGATTAGTCAGATGCACAGCTTTCTCTTGCTGACTGGCGATTTCTCCAACTAGTTTCCCGGAGGGAACGAACACATGTATTCGATATATCTATATCCATAGCTATATATATATATATATATATATATATATATATATGCATATATCTAGTAGATGTGTCTATTTGACTCTCTTGCTGTGTATTTATTTAATTAACGTTAATTTCAGTTTTTAGCTAACTTTGTCAATATTTGGCCGACGCCGCTAAATTCATTGAGCAAATAAATATGAGGTAAGTCGCGTGTACACGCATCCCACACAAAAACAAAACTGCAGATATATATAAATATTAAATACACTTCTCCGTCTAGTTGCATGTGGAACAGTTAGTGGGTGCCTTTGGCTAGACTACCATTGATCCGTTGATCCCCGCCCATACGTGTTGCATTTAATTAAAAGTTATTGGAATCATTTAATGACACTCAATCGACATTTGTATTTGAGTCGTATATATAAATGCTTATTTAAAACATATGTTTTTATATTTATTTTAACTAGGATTTGATTGTTGTGCCGACCAGACTAAATTATGTCCTTATACATAGTGTTAATAGTGTTAATGTGTGAACCCTTGAACCATAAAATGGCACGTGAACTTGAACCCTATTTGAAAAATAAACTGGCAATTTTAATACAATTATTAATTGCCTAATTGGATTAACCTGTTGAGATTAAAAAACACTTTATTGTCATTGTCATTGGCAACATATTATTCAGCTTCTATTATATATTCCTATTCCATTTTTGTCGTGAGTCGAGTCATTCCACCCTATCTCTTAACAGCGTACAGAGAATATTGGTTTTAGTAGTAGTATATGCCAACTTCAAGAAACTAAACCCCTTTGGCTGGGGGATGGGTAAGTCACATCATATTTAAAGTCTCACAGTTTAGATGAACTACAAGTGATTTCCTGTTGTGCAAGTTAACAGAGTATTGCACAGTCAGCTATACCCAACTGCATTGTTCTCATGTGGATATTCTCACCCACCGCTTGGCTGAAATATGCTAAAATATGCAACTTTTTAATTTGCTAATAGAGTATTATTAGCTTAACTTATGAAAACTAACTGAAATCCAGTCATGAACTAGAAAAAAATTAAATTGTTTACAGATTTTTACTCCCCGTGAAACCCAATAAATGGAAAAGATCTCTGTTAAATGATATTTTCTATCAGCTCAAGTTTGTCTGTAGAATCTTAAAATGTTAATAAATAAAACACATTTGAAATTTTTTTGTTGCGTTTTTCATGGTGTTTATTTTTGTATTTGGGGTTTTTTTTTATTTAAATGGTTTTCATTGTTTTATGTAATAGAATAACTTTGATTTTTGTTTTAGTTTTTGTTTTTTATATAACATATGTAAGTAAAATTTACAAATATTAATTTTCTTCCTGTGCTCTGCCCTAAATAACGATTACAAAAATAGACAAAAAAAAAATAAAATTTTGATTATCATAATAGTAATATATTGTTAAATAAAAACATTATTGTTCTTTTTCTTGTTCTTCTTCAAGTTGTTCTGTTTTTTCCATTGTTTTTTTTTTGCACATTTTTGCTTTATTGTTATATATATACATATATATATATATATTTGTTTTGTATGTATAGGTATATATATTTATGTATGTGTAACATGCATTAATAATAGCAATAATAATTATAATAATCATAATTATAATAATAATAACAACAATTGCTGCCAGCAGGCGTTGCTGCTCACGCATTGATCCCTGCTTGATCCATCATCAACTACCTTTTTTTTTGTATTTTTATTATTTTATTTTTTTTTTGCCATCCAGCTTGGCATCCTTCTCTGCTGCTTTCCTCTTCCTCTCCTCCTCTCACTTTCTCTCCTGCTGTTGCGTTTAGCCGGCGCCGGCGCTTGCCAAATGAGTTAGTTTTTTTTTGGGGTTTTTTAACGTTTTTTCTTCATTACTTACTACCAACAACTACAAAATACATACATATCGATAAGTGAACACTTATCGATAAATATACTAATGGGCATGTATGTACTTATATAGCGGCTATATATCTTCTCGTTGGCTTTAGGGCATTCTTCTCATATGTAAATTCAGTTAGACAAACAAAAACAAAAAAAAAAAGAAAGATTATATAAACGTTACTTAAATGCTAGACACAAAAAAAACAATCGTTATCGTTATCGTTATTAAAATTAATCATAATTACTGACAATGCGCAAAAATCGTAAATATAATCCGTAAAATGTATGTGTAAATACATGCGTACAAGAACAATACGGGGGGGCGGGGGGAAGAGAATTGGGCTGGGGGGCGTGGCTATTGAATATGAATATGGTTCCTCAGCTGCTTTACAGCGGCCATTTTGTGTCGGACTCTTTTGGTATCAACTTTAACTTTTTTTATGTGTGCTGAGTTGGGGGAGTTGGGGGCTGATTATTGGGCTGTTGGTTTTTGGGGTATTGTAGATCGTGGATTAATTGAGCTCCTTTCGCGTCGTATTGGGCAACAGCAGGCACATGAGGCCGCCGCCAATTAGCAGGCCGGATACGATAAATGTCGGCACCGGACAGAAGTGATCGAGCAGCTGGGCAATCACAATGTTGCCAATGATGCCGCCCAGGCGGGCAGCCACCATCGATATGGCAACGCCAGTGGCGCGCAACTTGGTGGGAAATACTTCGGTAATGAGGCAATCGAGCGCTGCGTTGGCCGCCGAAATGGCGCCACTGAAAAAGGCCGAGACGAGCAGATTCTGCAGCGAGCTGCGCACCAAATACATGAGGGCCGAGCAGATGCCGGCGGTCATTGTGCCGGCGATCAGAAAGAAGCGTCTGCCCAGCATGTCCATGCCGAGAATGGCGAACAGATTGGCCGGCAGGGCGGAGGCGAGCGTGATGAGCGATTCCATGAACACCGACGAGGGTATGTCCGAGTTGCAGGTGCCGTTGTTGCTGTCCGCCCGACTCTGGTTGACCACGTATTCGGTGACGGTGCAAATGTCCGCCTGCTGCTGGGGATGCGTCTTCTCGAACTCCTCGTAGCGATTGAACACCTCCGGGAACCACATCATCAGGCCGTAGTAGCCAATGTGGAATGTAAAATTGATCGTGATCGAGACGAGCGTGAATCGCAATATGGGCGATCTAAACAGATCGCGACTGTGATCGACCATGCCGTGGATCATGCGATGATATTTGCCCTTAAAGCCGGCGGCACTCTCCGTGTTTTGCTTTTCATCCACCTCCAGATCGTAGACCATATACTCTTCGGGCTTCTTGCGGGTGTTCGTCACAAAGATGCCGCGGAAAATGGCCAGCGCCTTGTCCTTCTTGCCGCGCGTCAGCAGAAACTTGGGCGATTCGGGCAGATAGAAGAGCAGAAAGCCGACCAGGAACGATGGGAACGAACAGACCAGCAGAAAGATGCGCCAAGAGTTGTAGGTGAATTCCGTTGAGGTGACACCAATTTGCGTGGGAATGATCAGCCAGGCGAGCCCGGCCACAAATAGATTACCAAAGGTCCAGAAGGCAGCCATGAAGCTAAGCATGGAGCCGCGCTTCGCTTTCGGTTGGAATTCGGCGAAATACGACCAGATGACAGGACCACTGCCGCCCAGCCTGTAAACAAATTGAAAAAAAAAAACGGAATATTTATAATAATAGTTGATATCAATTAAAATGCATTGCAACTCATGTGAAATCATTAATTAGTTGCGTTCGTTTTGGGATGTGTTAAAATTATTGCCTGCAAATGTTTACGGCCAAATTTAAAGCACTTAACATGCAGTTTCATAGCAGGCAGCTAGCGAGAGCGAAACGTGACGAGTCATGGCCGATTAATGTTATTGTGTAAAATCTATGCCCAGTTTCAATTCGCATTAGCAATTAGCAAACGATTGGCAAAACTAATGAACATGAACAGTCCACAGTCTGCAAATAGAGATGATATAAATGGGACGAGCGTGGTGCTGGGGAGGGTTGTGGGGTATACGACACGAGCTTACGGCCCGGGTTTTTGAAGCTGACTCAGCGTCAGAGGCCAAGGTGAATGCGAATTCGATTTTTCCCCATTTTTTGATCATTATTTTTTTGGGGCAGGCGCAAATCTTGGGCCTGTAATATGAAAATATCTACAAAATGAAAGAAAACAAAAAATGTATGATACATGTTTGTACGGGCCGCACAACTGGCCGGAGTCTTAATTAGCATAAACAGTCACGATATTGCGGCTCAAATATTTTGTTGTTATTTATAACATAGTTAATTGAATTAACACCTCAACACCCGAATACCCCAGGCCATGCTGGCCATGTGTCACTGGATCAACAGCGCGTCCGACGGACAATTGACTCTGCCACACACGCACACATGCAAACACACACCGCATGTTTCATAAATGTGCTCGCTATGCGCATGCTGTTTGTTTATCTCGTGTTTATGTTAAAGTCCATGTTAAATGTTGAGAGCTTCCACTTGCTTATGAAATGCTTTAATGTGTTGCGACAGTGTGGCAATGCCAGCTTGTTTAGGGTTGCGGAACTAAAAATAATTAATAAAAAGCAAAAGCTCATCTTAACAAGCCAGACTGGCAGCTTGTTAAATATTTGCTAGCGTTAACTTGCTGTTAAACGTTAACAGCAAGATAAAACTGCCTAAGAAGCGCTAAATATATTATTTTAACTGCTTGGTAAGAAGTACAGCCTAATAAACTGCTTAAGACATTCAAGCAGTTGAAAATATGGAAATGTTATCATACTGTTAAGGCGCTTGCTATAAGGAAGTGCATGGTATATATTTAAGAGGCTAGCTAACTCTCTGGTAACTAAACCGAAAAGGAAGCCTTAGAAAAGTGACTTGTAAAATATGTAAGTAGGCTTAGATGGGCTGGTTAATTTTAGCACACACACGTGAAACAAGTGAATTTGAGGCTAACTTATTGCTAATTATCAAAGGGGGTTCAACTTACGCTGCGCCATTGAGAAAGCGAAACAGCATGAAATAGCCATAAGATTGCGAAAACGACGAGGCAACGATGCAGAAGGCGTTCATGAACGAAATGACAATAAGGATCTTTTTGCGTCCAAAGCTGTCGGCGATGCTGCCCCAGAAATAGGCGCCGACCATCATGCCAATAAATATGATTGAATTTAGCCATCCTTTCGTCTCCGTATTCAAATTCAAATCACATTGAGCCGATGGCAATATGAACGACATGGAGATGACGTCCATTTCCTCCGATGTACTGACCAGGCCGCAGATGGCCAACAGTATATAGTGGAATTTGCCATATTCGCACAGCTCGATGGCGCGCTCAAAGTTGGCGACAATGGGTCTGGTCGGTGGCGGTAACGGCGTCTTGCGCTTTACATCCTTATTGTCGGAATTGTCGCCGGCACCGCCAGCAGCGACTCGCTCTACGTCCTGCTGCTTGCCATTGGTGCTCGATTCCGGCTCGTAGCCGCGATTATCAACAGCAAATTGATATTCCGGCTGTTTGGCGCCCGTGCCCAATGAATACGGTTGGATAATCGCACGGTTATCAATATGCGTTGCCGCGTTGCTGTTGCTATTCGAACCGGTTAGGCTTGGTGAATTAGTTGGATTGCCAGCGGCACTGGTTGCGTTGTTCTGATTGTAGTTTGGTTGTAGACCAGCTTCTACATTATAGGCTATGGGATTAGTAAAAATAGAAAAATATTTATAAGTATCATATTAGCATTACACATCCATATGTGTGGCAATTGAGTGGACTTTTATTTTATTATTTAGTCGAATACTCACATTCGCTTTTACTTTTTGCAGAATCACCTTCTACCATTCTATAGTTCAAGTTTTTGTTTGGTTTTTGTGCGCTTAGCAAAAAAAGAAAATACAATAAACTTTGGTGCGGGGTTTTTTTTTGTTGTTTGCTCTTCTTTTTTTTCGATCCGGTTATTCACTAGATCTTCGACTCTGCCAAGCGTTAATGCTTAGTAAAGTACAGTTATAAAAGGAATTTGCTTTGATCCTTTAGTGATCTGTAAATAAACATAGAAAACAACACAAAATTAGCGCAAGTGCAAATATAAATCAAATTGAGGGGGTTAGTTTATGCACTAACTACATTTTAATAGCTCATTTGGCGCCCACATTTAACTTCACATGTGCTTTAACATGCACTTCTTTTGAAGCGTGCTGCCAACTTGTTTGAAGTGCAGCTTTTATTTTAAGTGGTTTTCCATAGCGACCAATATCAATCGACCCCAATTCAATTGGGCGTCTAAATTAATAGCCCATTAAAGTGTAATTGAAGAAAACGAATAATTGGCATACGGATACAAATGCAAACGCCAAATATATAAATATATACACAATATTTATAGATGTGTGTTTGTGTGTGTGTGTTCGTGCATATGGCAATGATGATCGACGCCTGAATGTGGCCGCAGATCGTCTAATTGACGGCACAAACAAGTCACATAACGCCCTAATTGTTTAATAAAAAATTATGCCCAAAAATAGACAAGCAAGTGCAATAAAAAAAAACAAAACAAATAAATAAAAAGAAAAAAACCGACACACACAAATATAAAAGTAAAAAATTATAATAACAAAATAAATGAATGGATGAGAACGATCAAGAAATTAAACCACCCATTGCGACACCGTTCAATTAATGGGTAATTGCCGTCGCATAATATTAATAAGCGCAAAAATGTGCTGCTAATCGCAGCGACAAGCGCACTTAACAGTTAACAGCGGTCCGCTGAAAGCGCTCTGTTAAAAGAGCATCAACAAAGCGTCAAGGCGAACGGTGAAACTTGTTTGTTTATTAAAGGCAAAACAAAAGCTAAATGCGCATTGCTAATGTCCGTTTGCTGCTATTAGTTAATTGCACATTTGTGTGAACACATTAAGTAATACCATTTAATTATTGCAGTATTATATAAACTGAATAGTTAAATTCTGTTTAAGGTTGTCTAATAGGACAGTCATCTTCATTTACATGTCTAACAATTGGGCAATAACCACCGAGCTGTTAATTAACAGCGACTACTGTTAAGGGGCAACTGATCTGTCAGCGGCTGCAATTTCTGACTTTACCAATTACCAATTTACCAGTTGGCTGTCAATTAACAGACCGAACTGTAAATGGACGGACATTTCCCAATGATTGGGCAAATACTGAGCACGTGTTGTATATTAACAAAGAATTTCAAAATTCCAATTAAAATGTTGAAATGGAAGTTGGAGTTTGTCAATGTTAAAATGGTTAATAAATATGTAAGAATATTTAAGTGACGGGCAGAATTAATACAAAAAATACAATGTAAATGAATGTACCATTTACATATGTACATTTATACCTTAAGGTACAACTTAAAAAGAACGGCAACTTTTAGCCTGCTGTTAAATTGAACAGCAGTCACTGTTAAAGGTCAACCAATTTTATATGTTCATTTCCGCCGATCGTGTGACAGTAAACAGCGACCGGTGACCGGTGATCGCTGACAGTGACTGTGACAGTTGCGTGACTTGTCATTTGGTTGGCTTTGTTGTTGCCGCAATTGTTGGTGTTATTGTTGTTGTTTTAATTTATGATTTATTGCGCGCACTGCAGCAATCTTTCACTTTATTTATTTATGTATTAAAAGAAAAACGGCAACAAATAAAGCAACAACAATTATGTACATCAAATCGTTTTACATTGAACCTGCCAAGATAACAAAGTCTCGTATGTGGAATGAAGGAGAACAGGAACCGAAACCGAAAACCAAAACGAGCTTTCGCAAAGCTCGCGACGTGGACAGCAAGAGAGAGAGAGAGAGAGAGAGAGAGAGAGAGAGAGAGAGAGAGAGAGGGGGAGAGAGGGAGTGAAAGAGAGATCGCGAGAGATTAATCTAAATTAATTATGTATTTTATATACAATTCAGTTTTAATGTGTAATTTCATGCCAATCGAGCACAATAAACATGTTTCAAATCCAATTCCAGCACGTTCCCTTTCGCTAAACATCCAAACAATAAGCGTATACATATATTAAATAGTAAAGCATCTGCTAATACTGATGCTAATCTTTATGCAACTGGACTCGAAATGCAAAGAATCTCGTAGAATAACTTTTGAACTTGAATCGGTTTGACCTCCGCCTACGCTTCCGCAAAAACTGAAGGGCCCTTCACCAGGTTTTACATGCCAATTGGCCTTCGTGCCAGGTTGACCGGGAATTGCGATATGGCCAATATAAAGAATTGATATCGGAGGAGAGAGGTAAATAAGTTATGGAAATAATATCAGTTTATTATTAAGTTTGTTTGTTATAAATGGGAAGCTTGGAAGCTCAATCTGATCAGCGAACTCGAATTGGCCTCAATGTCAACTCTAGTAATAAAGAGGAAAAGAGAAAAAGAGATGGAGAGAGCGAGAGAAGAATGTTTCACACTTTTTATGGCGCAGCATGTTTTTTATTATTAATATTTCTCTTTACCATATTCTGCACTTTTGCATATCTCAAGCTAATTAGCACTTGCGTGCGCTATAGAAATTCCATATTTTATAGACTTCTTTATTGCTTATGTTCCATAACTCTTAACGTTAAGTCCAGAGCGCAGTCTGCACATGTACATACAAATAAACATATGTATGTATTTGATTTACATACTATATGTCATGATAATTGCATTTTATGGCTGTTGTCGTTCTTTCCGCTTTTTATGCAAAATATATTTTTGTGTAGGGTAGTTACTTAATGGGCTTCTCATTGCAAGTTAGCAGAGTGCGAGTGACTGTATAATACCCTGGCACTTTCTTCTTAGAAACATTGTTTAATAAGTTGTTGCATAAATAAAGTAGAAGTGAACAACTCGAAGGCGGAATATAATTTCACACAAGTGCATTAATGTTATCCATACTAATGTATGAAGATACATATATATTAAAATTGGCAACTGGCCTTTAAAAAAGTTTAGGTATTATTTTCTTGTTTTCACATTAAGTGAATTAAGTAAATAAGAAACTGATGTAGGCAATAAGGAAAAACTGCCACTCAATCAATAATGGCATTATTGATCCCACTGAATGTCACATTGATATTTCGCCAGCACATTTGGAATTGTGTTTATAAATCCATTTGGAGAGCCGCAGATTAATTTAAATACATACATATGAACATATATATTTCTGCCCCTAGAGAATTATCGCACTTGATTTGGCTTTGTAAATGGCTTGAAAATAACAACAACAACAACAACAACAACAACAGAAAAAAAAACAAAGTTGCTAATTCACAGTGCGATACTCTCAGCCTGGTGTTTATTTACAGTTTCGGATTCGTTATTAATTTTGTGCTTTTGTTTTTGTTTTTGCGTTTGTATTACCTGCCGTTGCAATTCTCAATTCTCGGTTCTCGATTCTCGATTCTCAAGTTCGTGTCGCACTTGTTTCGTTCCGCTCTTTATTATTTATTTATTTTGTACTGATTTGTTTTTGTGTGTTTTCCTTCTGTTTGCCTTTTCCAAAACTTATTAATATGGAAAGTTATGTTTTGGTTTTGGTTTCAGCTGTGCGCTGCACTTGCCACTTAATTGTTAATTTAATAATTTCACTTATTGATAGCTGATGCAGTTCCTAAATATTTTCTACTGTATTTCTTCTTTATTTTATATAGTTAGCTTGGCTTGAATCTCTGTGTCAGCTGTGCAGGGTCTTTTTGTATTGTTTGTACTCGACTTTTGTTTTTTGTATAGTTCTTGTTCTTGTTTTCGTTGGTGCTAACAGCTTCACTTTGGCTGGTGACAACATTAATAACTGTAAATTTGATACCGTCGGCTCAGCGACAAATTCACAAATCGCATTTGTCTAAAACGAACACACTCACACACACACTCGAGCACTCACAATGGAAACAACAATAAATAAACGCGTTAGAAATCTTGATTTTATTTTTTTGTGTTTTTGTTTTTTATTTTTCTATTCCAAATGTATGCGCATATATATATGTATGTATATAGTATATGTATACATATATGAGTATTGGTATTGTTATACTTTGCTTATGTTTTTGTTTTTTTTATTTAGTTTTGTTTTTAGTTAACGGGAGCGAGATCTCGTTAAACGTTCAAACGCGCCAAACAGTGAAAAGTATCTGAGACGCGTTACGCGCGCGCTTTTAAATACTTACACCCGGCCACAACAAAAAAAAACCTGAGCCGGGGAGCGTGTGAGCGTGCAATACGCACCAACGCTAACAGTAGCAGTAACTGTAACCGTAACAGCGATCTGACTTAACAGCGTCTGTTAACCGCACGAAAAGACCGTGAATCGATCACCGTTGACCGTTTCAAGTTGCGCTTATTTTGTGCCCCTGGAAAGGGTATTACTAATTTATCAGAAAATATTTATCGCTAGGTGGGATGTATAAGTCTTAATAGTCGGCTTTTTTAATGCAAACGAGTCTCAGATGTTTTTGTTGTTGTAGTAAATAGGAAAAAATCTATATTAAAATTATTATGCTTTCTCAAACTGACTTTCCATCATCTTTGCAATTTTTTGAGGTGAAGCAGAAGGGTTATTCTATAAATGCTATATTAGATTATATATATATACATAAATATATGTAAATATAATAAATGTATACAATAATAAGAGAAATCCACATTCTATTAATTTTTGACAATACTTGTTCAGTTACATAAAAAAATTCGTTTATTATTCTAAAAGACAAAATCTTCTTCAACTAGTTTTAGCCTGAAGCTATGAAAAATGTCTAGATTGCAAAGATTTAAGCTTAAATTAAGTCCTTGTAAGCTATAATTAGTGTTGGTTTTTCAACAGTTTATTGGGCTAGCTGTCAATTAACCGCAATTAGTTTAATTGTAATTAAACTTGCTCACGAGCAACTTATAAAATGTTAACCGCAAAAAAAGTCCCTTCTTCTTGGTAATGCAAATAGATTCAGTTGTGCTTGCTTAACTTAAAGATACATCACAAGTAATTTGCAAGGCAAATTATAATGGAAAACTTATCGATATATTATCGAAGTTAAATAATTGCTTGTATTTGATAGCTTAACTCTTCGCAAACACACAACGCATAAACGCAACAAGTGCGCGTCTCGATTAAAATTCAAAATGTGCACGCAAATGAGATTTGTAATGCAAATGAATAACTTTTTTATAAATGTATGTATAAATATATATTTGTATATATATATTTTTCAAATAGATAACAACAAATCGAAGTGTCGACGCAACTGTACCACAACATTTTTTGCATTCTTTGCGCTTTATTTGTAATGCTTATTTTGTTTTCTTTTAACAGGCGGGGACAAACGAACCAGCGGGCAAGTGATAAGCAGAAAGGTTCCTGGCAGGGAATGCCAAACTCAAGAACTAACTAACTATTGTTATATACTGTTAAAGCGCACAATCGCCAATTGTTCAAAGCGCCAATGCACTTGAACCATGAACCCACACATGTCACATGCCAGCGAGCGGGCGAGAGAGAAAAACAAAGATAGACAGAGACGGAAAGAGAGGGCGCACTATGACATATGAGAGATGCGATAGATGACAGCTGAATCTTGGACGCAGGGGCTGGGTAAATGGAACCCGCATACTATACTCAAGGGAATTAAGTACATGAAACAATTAACGACAACTGGCAGCGGCTTAACTGATCAAAGAATAATATTTACGTATAAATGGCAGCTTTTTTTCTATATATAAATATATATATATACACACAAACATATATGTATATATGTACATAAATATGAATATGCACACATATATTATTAATTATAGCGATTATTGATACACTTTAATCGATGCCACATACATTGAGCTCGTGTGGACCAACCATGTGACTCAGTGTTTGTGTGAGAGATTCACAATTGCAAGATTTGCAACTGATTGCCATAAGTCGCAAAAAATTGAGTATATAATTACTGTTTAAGTCCAACAGACTTTCGACTGCATAATTAAATATGTTTCATTTTAAATATTCCAAATTTCCATTTTATACACTTTCTGGGGGTATTTTTGCTTTGGCCAGAACTTCCTTGAATATTACTTGCTGATCAGTTTGAATACTTTCTATTTTTAAAAGTGATTTATTATTATAACTATATAATATAGATGCCCCTGGAAACAAACGTTAGAAAAATTCAAACGCACAGAAATATAGCGCATATTTTTTACAGGGTATTTGTTATTTAGCAAACACAAACTTTATGTGTTTTTTTGTGTTTGAAAATAATATATAATTTATATATACTTATTTTTTAATAAGCATACATGACTCAACCAACAGCTGTGTCGTCGATATTTTGAATGTTATCTCAAAAAACAAAAAAAAAACAAATGAAAAATTCAAAAAGGAAAAAATAAGTAAAAAATTGAGTGTTGTCCAAAATAACGAAAATGTTTAGTGTTTAATAGCCACGCGTAGTTTTTTATATTTATATGCAAGAAGATTTACGAAAATTAAACTTTTCGCAACGTTTTAGAGATATATACAAAAAAAAAATATGTATAAAAACGTGCCTGACTTGTAGAAGTGAAAAATTACACAATTTCAGATATTAAACAAGCTAAACTCTTGCATAAGCTTTGTTTATGTTTCATTTTTTAGATAATAGTAAGAAGAAGCAGCTGCTTTTGCATTTATATAAGCCAAAGTCGCACGTGTTTTATCTACAAGTTCACTTATTGTTATTGTCTTTTCTTTCGCTAGTTTTAGTTTGTGTTTTGTTTGCCGTAATTGCTTTGACTGTCATTGCTTAATTACAATTGTTCGTTCTGTCAACGGAATTTAAAATTGTGATTTGTGACTGCATTAAAAAAGGCTTTTGAAAGAATTGGCAAAGTTTTTCTCTGGTTTTTGTCTTGGCAGCAATCAAAATTGTTTTCGTTTTCAAAATTATATATTTGGGGCGTTTTTAATGCACATCAAGAATCTGCAAAAGCCCAATAACAAACAAATAATCTATAAACAAGAGCAGCAATGGGCGAATGCTCTGCATTTGTATCTGTATCTGTTGCTTTGCATTTGTATCTGTATCTATGCAGCTGTGTATTTGTATCTTTTGTTGTTGCTGTTGAATTATTCAGCTGCGTGCGTTCGTTCGAAACTTGTTCGAATCGGTTTTCGTTTGTTTTCCGTACGCCGCCTCCCAACTGTGCCACACCCCCACGCAACGCCCTCTGGCCGCTCGCTTTATGTATTTTCTTTGGCTTTTTTCTCCAACGTATTTTTCTTTCAGTTCTCATTGGTTTTTCTGCGCAAACATTTCAATTAATTGTTCGTTTAATTGAAAACAATGTGCGAAACGAAAACAAAACTCAAGAAAAAGAACAAGAAAAAATAAATAAATACAAAAAAAAACCGAAACGAAAACGAAATTGAAATCGAAATTGAATTTGAAATGTGGCTGCGGCAATTGGAAATTGTGATTTGAGAATGGGGTAAACAACAAAGATATTTTCATTGATTGGCCAATGTTTCTTTCCTCTGCTCCAAAGTTCAAAGTAAATAAATTGGTGACTAATGATCGCCCAATGGTGAAATGCCAAAGCCCAGAAGAGCTACCGATCAAGACTAGGCCCCATGATGAATCAGCATCGGCTGAAGAAGCGACAGGCAGCAGAAGAGAGAGAGAGAGAGGGCAACAAGTAGCAACAATATTATTAATCATCAATAAAAAACTCAGTGGTCCTTTGCAGCATCAAATATTGATCACGTGATTGCTTTAAAAAAGCTCAAAAAAATTCCATACTCAAGTTTGGGTGAACTAGAATTTGAACTGACCTCGTCACGTTCTAAAAAAATGCTTAACATAAGCTCTTATTTATTTCTAAAATTTATATTTGATGCAGATCGAAGCTATATTAAAGATCACTGATCATTTGGTAGCTTGTTTGTATGAATTATTTTTGACTTATTGCTGATACTTGAAACTATGGAAAATCAGTGACCATCGAATGATCTTTAAGAAGTGTGTTTGAAGCCGTTTTTTACCTTTCCTTAAAAAAGAATAAACTTCAAATTAAATCATGACTACTTACTGTTGAAGGGCATTGATCATAGAAGCTAATGATCACAGACTCAAAGACTCATTTTAGGCTTTTTTTACTGTAAAAGTTAATGTCTGCTCATAGAGACTGTGATTAGTTATAAGGTATGAACGCTGTTAACTTTTGGACTCATATAATATCTAAAGAGTTGACAGGGAATCCTTAGTCTGAAACAATACAGAGCACTTAAGTTAAGATCTCTAAGAAGCTTTTATGGACTTTTCAGATCCTTTTGGGACTGTTGACCATATCTCTCTGGCCAGTGCAAACAAGATATTTGCAATCCTTTGAAAATTATTCCTTTAACTAACCATTTTGATCACTTTCTACAACCATATGTAAATATGTTTATATGTTTTAACTTTGTGTTTCTTTTACAAAGCTCAACAAATTCCTCCTTTGTTTTTTTTTTTTCATCATATTTTCGCTTTGGCTTTCACTTTTGTCGAATGTCAACTTAATCAAAAATTTGTTTTGCATAAATAATTTGTTAATTGTGAATAGTTCAAGCAAATTTTGAAGAGGCCAGACTCAAAAATATCTGAAAGGATTTTTATGCGAAAACTGTGCAGAAATTAAAACCCAATTAAACACTAAAAACTGCTTCTGGCTAAAGAAAAAGCTTCCCACATTTATCAGGTAAATATCCTGGAACTGTTTTCAAAATTAAATAAATTAAATAAAAAAATAGTCGCGTCGCGTTTATCGAAACTTAATTAATTGTTTTTTTTTTTTTGCATATCCTGCTTATCCTGGGGGAGGGGGTTTGTTTTTTTGGGTACGCACCTACTGCTTGAAGTTAGTTGTTGCTGTCGTCGATTTCGCAAGTTTACGGCTAGTTCTGCCTTCCGGACCTGGTTTGGGGATACGTCGCACGTGAACGGTATTCAGCGAATTAACGGTATTTCGGTAAATATATATCACTAAATGGAGAGCTCCACGCAGCTCCAAAAGCGATTGGACAATGCGTTCAGTTTGGCGCCGGGGCAACGTTTTTATAACCGCCGGCAGCCTCCCTTGACCAAGAGCCCGCCCCTTGTGCCGCTACCCTCTTCACACACAATTCCCGATCTTCGTCTTCATCTTCGTCGCCCTCTCAATCAATGTCTCTTTGTTGTGCTCAGGCTCTCAGCAGTAGTTCTCTCTCTCTCTCTCCCACTCTCCCTGTCTCTCTCTCTCTCTCTCTCTCTCTTTTTGTTTGCTCGCTCTTTGGCAGCTATCTCGGGATCGTCGTCTGCTCGTGCTCGTGCTTATCTCCTCGTCGGGGCCCAGACTCAGATGTAGCGCAGCGGCCACACAAAGTGGTAAAAAAGTGTAGCGTAGAAGAGAACACACAACAAAAGGGAGAAGGGGCCGAGTGGGGCAAGTGGGTGGGTGGCTGGCTGGGTGTTTGGGTGTTTGCAAGCTGCGAGGTGATTAAAAGGGGCGTGGGCAACAACAAAATCCAGCCAGCACAGAAATAGCTCAATATACATATTGAATAATATAATATAAAAGTAAGACTATATATACACATATATATATATATATATATATATATATATATATATATATATATTCCACACACACACACTGATCGGTGTGTGCGTGTTTCTGTCTCGCACGATATTTGCGTGCTGATAGCTGTTCATGACCATGCAACACCCACTCCCTACCCCCTGCAGTCCGCCCCCCGCGACCTGTTGCATTGCGGCGGCAAAAGATCTGCGTAATTGTCTTGTTTCATAAATTTTCCTCATTTTTTATATATTAGTTTTCTTCCATAATGCTAAAGTGGCCAGCAATTGGGCATTTCAAGTTCAAGAATGAAATTTTAAATATAATTATATATTTAAATGTTTTTAATGTTTTCTAAATATATATTCTTATTTTGTAACAGTTCGCTGTATAAAGTTTTCGAAGTTTCCAAATCAAAATGAATTTAAAATTTTATTTAGTTTATCTTTAAGCTCTTTAGCTTTCGATTTGTAACATATTTATTGTTTAAAACATTTGAATATTATAATCAAAGACCACAGACAATTTGTCGTCTCGTGCAGAATGGAATTCGTAATGTGAACTAATATGAATACTTATATGAATACTATTTTAAACAATTTCACAAATACCAATTCAAATGGGGGGTAATAACCTAAAGAGCTGATTTATGTTCCCAGACATGTTTTACTGGTTCTAGTACAAATTAACTAACGTATTCAACAAAATTGAGGACGTGGCTCGAACCTCGGGCTATAACAGTGTTTTAATTGAGCGACAAACTAGACAGTTATATTATATTATAAATAGTAGCTATGCATTTAAAATAAGTACTAAAGTAATCCCTAATGAATATAAATCACAATTTTTATTAATAATTGAACATTAACAGATACTTTACTTAAAATGGGTTTTTTATTTACGGAATAAATAAGCTACAATTATTTACTTTAGGAATAAATGAGCTATAAATTTAGTTTTTTCTCAGCTCTGTTATTATTTACAGCGACTACACTTAAAAAAAAGTAAATCCAATGTAAAAAGCGAAGTTGTAAGTTACTTTTGTATTCTTATTTTTATTTATTATAATGTGTTTTTCAATAAGTAAATTAAAGCTATATTATTATACAAACTTTAATCTTTTAAATTAGTGTGTGTGTGATATAAAAAGCTTGGATGTATAATTTAAAACTATATCCCATACTTTAAATAATAAAAATAAAATAATACTAATTAATACTTGACGAATAAGTTTCGGAGACCATCTGATAGAATTTGTTAGCTTAATGATATTGTATGTGGTTTCTCGGAGTCTTAGTTGGAGTATAATGAAGAGGGCTTTTTCCATTGGGCTTGTTGCAAATCAAAATCACAAAGAGTCTAACTACTTCAACATAGTTAAATTGCATTAGTAAGTCCTTCTTGATTCCCTATAAAATATATTTATAGAAAAATAGCCCCTTAAATACCATAAATTAAAACAGCACCAACTGAAAGTTGTGCAACAAATAAGCGCATTTTTAGAATGCCACAAGAACTGAATTCTGTGGCACTCGCAGCGCGCATGCAACCAAAAAAAAAAAGCGAAAACAATTTGCGCGAAATTTGCTCAAGTTTCGGGCAGAGGAGCAACAAAAGTGGAAAAAAATTTGACTACCAGAGAGTTGTTTATGTTTATCCAGTGTCAGCTGTCAACGCCGGGGCAAACAATGCCCGACCAGCAGCTGACATTGGCTGTCAGAAGTCTGCGCCCGCGTGACCGGGCCATTGTCTCTCTTTCGCATTTGTAACAATGCTGCTGTAAGCGTGTCCTTTAACTGACTGACACACACACAACACACACACACACACACAGTGACTGTCAGATAATAAACACCAGCAGCCGCGTTGTTGGCGTAGTCAAAAGTTTCCGAAATACTTTTGATATCTCTTGACTTCTTGTGTGTTGTGTGTTTCTTGTGTTTGCTCAGCTCAAGATATTGTGAGATTCTTGTACATATAATGGGGTATAATACTTTATACGATTATTTGGCTACGGGCAACTCGGGCAGTTGGCACTGACGTCAGTCCAATACACACAGTTGTGGTCGTTTTATTGTTTTATGACGCTGCGGCTTATAATTTTGTTGATGTTGTTTTGTGGCTTGTGCCACTGATGAGTTATGGTCCCGACGCGATTATATCAGTTAATGGCAACACACACACACACACACACACGCACGCACTCACAATAACGTCAAATGAAAACAAAACGATGCAAAACAAAACTGTTTATCTGAGCTCCATCAAAATGGTTGCTGCTGCCCGCTGATGAGATCGGCCAAACCACGTGCGTTGATTTCTGATTCCGCTGATTTCGCTGATTTCTGATTTTTGATTTTCGGCCTGCGCAGGCAGCTTAAAAGTAGGCAGCGAATACCTGAAGCCACACCTTGAACCCAGGCCAGACAGATCGGTCAGCTGATCGGCGCTGCGGTCACAACAATTGATCGGCTACTGATCTTGACCAAAATCGAAACGGCTTTGTTGTTCACTTTGTGTGTTGGTTTTTTTTTGTTTGTGTTTTTTTTGTTTTTTTTTTTTTTGTTAACTTTGTCAATAGCCCAGTTCGGGGGATTTACAACATTTTTTAAGCTTGCGCCCTCTCTCGCTCCCTTTTTGCGCATTAAGAAGAACGGTCTATCTGCGTTTTTATGATCTGTCATTTAATGATCATAAGATCATAACGTATAAACAAAACAAGCAACAACAAAAAAGCCCCAAATCCACTTATTAAACAAAGCGTTTTATGCTTATTTGCCAGCCGCGTTGACGCAAAGGCGTCACGTGAACCAAAACGCCCAGTCATTTTCTCATTTTTTGGGTCTGAACTAGTGCTACGAACTGCGAACTGCTAACCTGAGGCGCATTACGAATTGGGCTTAAAGCTATCATTAAACAATTTCAATTGATATGTGATTTCCCCTAACTAATTTCGAACGCTTATTGGGCGAAAAGACGTCATTGGCACCTTAATGCCAAGTCATTTCCAACTGGCGGCGAACTAATCGTGAAATGGAACTGGTACCAAAATAGGCACCACAATCTAACCCAACAGCATGGGACTATAATTAATGAACACATATATGGGAAATTAAAATGAAGTGCGAGTTCTCTGTAAATTCATCATAAGTGGGCCATTTTGAGGAAGCTCGGCGTGAACTGGAACTGGGCCTTGAATTGGTTCATCAATTGGAACCACAAAGTAAGAGCTAAACGTTTCTAATGAATTCAAATGAATGAGATTGAACTTGAGCTTTTGAATTAGTGCAAATGAATTGAGAAATCGAAATGGGACAACAATGAACTAGTGCAGTTACTTAAATTGAAACTAGAAAGTGGCAGCTAAGAAAATTAGTAAGAGAAATCGAATATGAATTGCGAATATTGTTAAATGTTGTAATAAATTCGAAATGGTTATTTGGTTCAAAAAAGAAGCTAACTTCACTTGATTTTTGCCATAATTGAGTTGGAACCAAAACAAACCAACTTAAACCAAAAATCAACAAGTACAAGTTGAAATGGTAAATTTGAACTGTGAAAACTTTAAGCAGGAACTGAAACGGAGGTAAATAAAGACAAGGTAAAATTGTGGAATTGGAAATTGCGAACGGGAACTAAAACTGGAAATTGAAATTGAAATTGTAACTGCCAACAAGGACACCGACAAAAGACAAAGGAAACAGAAGAGGAACTGACAAATGGAAGCTGAGGGTTTTTTCATTAAATGAACTCAATCAAACTGAGACTGGGCTATTAATCGTGCATGCTCAATATCAATTAAAAGACAAGGCAAACGAATACGAATGCGAATGCGAATACGTATTCAAAAAAAGAGCTGTGAATATGTGTATATGTGTATCTGCAAGAAACAGACGCTGCCCAATGCAGCAAGCGTGAGCCAGGCAATTTGTGATTCAATTCGTGATGTTGTTTTTGTTTTCTGATATTGTTTGTTTTGGGAAACGATGACTAACTCATTTGGGCTTAGGCAGAAATCAATTCTCAGAGCGCCCTCAAACACCGCATCCCATTCCACGCCTCTGCTCCACCTCCCCCTGCCACTGCCCACCCCCTTCCTTTAGGAATGCCGCAAATGTCGCGCAAGGCGGCGCCAACTGGTTCAAACCGACGTCAATCAAACCATGAACCCTCAAAGGCAACGTCATCAGCTGTAACGGTAAGAACAAACTGAGCGTTGTTATGCATCAATTGGCCCTATTATGCATAGGGCCCCTATTAACACCGATATATATACATATACTGTATATACATATATATAAATATACATGTACTCTTGTCTGACCGACTGAGGGACTGAAGCTGCAGACATCTGTCGATCATTTGAGCGCCGTTTGGCATTGCAGAAACACAAATTGTGTGTGTAACAGGTTTAAAACACAACCGCAGACACAACAAAAATCATTATACATCATTTCAAAGGCACGACTAGCAGTTATCCATTAATAATAGCTTAAATAGGTGGGGAGCCCATCTGATTTATTCTGTTTTTCACATACTTTACATATTTAAGATTTGGCTATAACTTAGGAAAAGTAACATTAAGCAACTAACACAATATAATGTTAAAAGCATAGCAAGCATAACTTAACTATATCAACCATTAAGCCAAACATACAATAATATATTAAAAATATAACATAATAGAGTGTTAAGAGCATAAATGAATACCAAATTCAGTCTGATCTATATAAAAACTAGTTTCTAGCTAAAGATTTAACCAGTTGTCTCCAGGTGCACCTAGAGTAACTAAGCTATCTCTAAAGAACTTGGACCAGATGTTACTTATCAGATATATATATTTATATTTGTCGGAACTGGATCAGAACACTATATTATATGGAAGTGACAGTTTTGAAGATTTTCCAAGAAATGTTGCTGTTTATCTAAGGGGAATTACGAATATAAATAAATGCGACACGCGATAAGCAATTTTAATTCCGTGGAATAAATTTCATTTTAATTTTAATTGCAAGGGAAAACTTTGTTAATTAAATATGAAGATCAAATAAATAAGCAAGACAAGTATTGAAATTATTTGAAATTAAGCTACTTTATAAATAAGAAATATTGTAAATACGTTTGCCATTCTAAACAAATTTCAACTATCGCTATCAGGTATAAATTTCTATGGTAAATCGGAAATAGTTTACTATTTAGTTCAATATACCCTTAATCAAGGCATATGCCGCAGTATAACCTGAGGCAGCAACAACACCAACGAGCAATAACAAGAAAAATATCACAATTGTCACATGGGCCTTAGCTTGTTTTTTTCTCCAGTTTCTTTGTATATATATATATGTCTACTGATATTTTTTATATATATATATATATATATATATATGTACGTCGTTTGCTTTGTTTTCGCTTTATGCAAATAAGATTTAGCATATTTTTCCTTTTGTTGTTGCTGTTGCTGTTTTCTGCTGTTTTGTTTTGTTGTATTTTGCTCTCGCATTCGCATTGTGCCAGTTGAGCTTAGCGATTTGATTTAAAATGTTTACAGCTCGTTTTGTTTATCTGCTGGGCGCTACTAATTCCGTATCTATATCTTTGCATCTGATACAAATTGTGCAGCAATAGACGACAGTTACACGCCGTTGACATTGTGAGCAGCAACTGAGCAACAATATGTAAGCATTATAGAGTCGGCTACTGGTTAAACAAGACCGAGACACGAGTCGTCTGAAGGGCCCCATAAAGATCCATATTAAAAATATAACAGTGCCTGCCGGCAATAAACCGAACCTTGAACGCCACTGCACCTGACAAGCGCGCAGAACACAGCGCCCGCGAGATTGTAACGTAATTGCAAATGCCATAATCCAAAATCCACGAGTGATGCTTTTTCTGGTTTTTTTGCTTGTGCTCTTAATTTATACGTTTTATGACGTTTACTCTACTTACATTGCATATTAATTGCATTTACTAAGTGCAGGGTCAGCTGCAGCTATGGCGCCTCAGCTAAATAAGTCAGGATTCGGCTCGTGTTCATTCTATAAAAGTTAAAAATACTTTAATATCTGTCACGTTGCAGTGCCAAGCTATGTGGGAAACTTCTTGTGTGGTAAGTCTTTCGTAAAGCTGACAAGTTTTCTACAACGCCATTTCTTTGCTGCGTCATCTGATTGGTGGATTATGCCGGTAAGCAGTGCAGAAAGCTGGAGTTTTGATGGCAGCTTCGCTAGGCGTGGCAACAAATTGCAGCCGCCATGTTACAAAGGAAGTGATTGATTACTAGTTGCATTGACAAGCAGTGCAGCAAACCATCAAGGGCAGCTTCGCCAAGCAGTTCCGGAAGCAGCTACACTTATCAAGGCCACTTGGCTTCAGCTAGTGTGGTAACAAGCAGTGTAAAGCAGTTTAAGACTCTAGTTAGGATTGTTCGGGTTGTCAAGCAGTACAGGAAGTGGAAGGCACCAGGAATGACCGCTCTGCTAAGGAATTCAGAATGCATTTATTGTTTTTTAAACGGCGATCATACTTTTATAATGTGTGTTCCCTTGACAAATTCATGTCTTTGTTCCTGTTAACTTTATTACCAGTAGACTTGTTTCTTTTCTCCATATACTCTGCTTTTAAATGACTTTGTTAAGAACTGTGCCTACAGCCCCCAAAATCTATTTATATCTTAATTTGTTTGTTTTCGCATGAACCAAAATAAGCATCTTATTAACTACTAACGGCATCGTTCTTTGTTCTTTGTTGTTGAAATAATTTTAACAGTATGTTAATATCGATAATAAAGTCGTGGGTTATGTTATAAACACATGTTAACCTGTTTGTAAATGGTGCACAAAAAGCCCGAAAAAGTATAACTAACTGGTTTATTAAGCATTTGCCAATTATTGGTGACATTTTGTGCAGCTGTTGTCAAAAAATAAGAAATACATAAGGTAACTAACAAATATTTATATATAAAATATTGATATTAATATTAAGTATACGCCGGATTGGTTCATTTATATGTACATTTATGTGTACATATAACAGGTTCATTTATATTGGGCCAAAGCTGATTAGGCCACATCCAATTTAAAAGTGGCATAAACAAACAAATGAATTTACAACACAGCTAATTTGATAGCGAGCTGCTCAGATTTTACGATGTGCCAAAAAATTAATACGCCCGTGCTGAAGGTGGATTTGGGAACTGGATAGGCTTTAATGTAATTATGCAACCAATTGTTCAATTAACACAGCAGGGCTTGTGCCCCATGTGCAAAGTCCAAGCCGAAGGGCATTGCAAGACCATTTAACGCAACTATTACAAAAACGAACACAGAATGAATTCACTCAAACAAAGCAGACGAATCGAATCGAACGAATGCGAGTGCCTTCAGTCAGGTCTGTGGTTCGTCTGGTTCCGTTCGCCTGAACCGACGGCAGCCACTGTGAAGCAGTTCATACCGCATTTAAATCAGCGAAGAAATAAAATAAATATGACGACAACGGTGCGTATACGTGTTGCCAATAAAACGCAACAGGGCGTTAACGTGGCATTTTGTTCACAAAGGCGTGCGCCCAATATTAAGTAAAAGTTTGGCAGAGCAGCGAATACCATCAGCTAGCACAAATAAACTATCTTACGGCCGGGCTGATGCTTAGGAACGAGCCAAATACCATTGAACTTGACAGAATTCGAAAAGCAAACATTTCGATGTTCGCTATAAGTACAAACTGGCGAAAAAGTTGCCCTGTCACGTGAAGGACATTTTTAATTTCTCTTTCGATTTGGAGACGATAATTTGCACTATACAAACATTTACAGCTGCAACGTTTGGTTCACATGAACTAGTTCTTAAACTCAATTATAAAAGGACATTTTATATTAGCGCTCATTTGTGTTCAATTTGGTCTAATCGTTCAAAAGATCTTTGTTTATTTACTCGATTGGTTAAGTGAGCTGTATCTTCATTTAGTTATTTTTGAGTTGAATAATATAAAAATATTTCTGACTCAAATGTCTTGCACCATTCAACGATTTTAAACTCAATAATACAAGAACTGAAGAACTACTAAAAGTATACAGCATTCCCAAAAACAAAACCACATTTCCACAACAACTGCCGCCTCTTTCCCTCAGCTCCCCCCCCCCCCCTGCTTCATCGTAAGCTGTAGTAAACAAATATTTTGATTCAAAACAAGTGAATTTATGAACAAGTAATTTATCGTTCTCAAATGCGCACTAAACTGATTTAATTGCATGCCCATGGGAAACTGCATGGGAGGGGGCAGGAGGCTATTATTGTAGGGGGCGTGGCCGTTGCCGTTGTGGCGTTACTTTATGCATTTTTATGTAAAGTAACTCGCTAAGCGCGATTAGCGCTGGTTGAAATCACTTCGCATATTATTTAACCCGATGTATCATCAAATTGGAGCCAATTAAATAGACTAACTGGCTATGCAATACCCTGGAGATAAAACGATTTTAAAAATTTTCAATTGAAAATATGTAGAATAAAACGGAAATTTTAAGGTTAATTTTACAATTGAATAATAAACATTTAAGCACTTAACAAAATACCCTTTACACCGTTTACAGGGTATGCATCGATTGTGTGATTTGCGAATAACGACGTTGCCCATTTAGAGGGGTTATTCCCTATACAAGACACGTGTCCAGCTCCTCGTGTTGCGGTTTTCCAGAAACACGGGTAAACTTTGTAATGCACGAAAAGCCTGTAACTAGACTAAATTACGGTTTTTGCGGAAATCATTATTATAATAATAATGCATTTTGATCAATTAAATATCACAGAATGCTCAACGCTTGTTTATAGACCCATAAATCTTACACAGTAACGGGCTTACTATGGAAATTCCTTATTACTTGGTTGAATCGATAAGTCGGTAAATCAGCCCTGAACGTTCAGTTTCTATATACTATATTATAGTTAAGTACATGTTGAACTTGTTTTGTTTTGCTGATTTGATTGCTTAGATTGGTTTTGAAATCTTTCTCTTAACATTTTCAGAGCTTACCTGCAATATTGTTGGCACTGCCAATTTCGCGATTGTTGCCTTTTGTTGTTGTTGTTGTTGCTGTTGTTATTGTTTTTGTGGCAGCTGTTTTGTGGCTGTGCTTTGCTGTTGTTGTTGTTAGTGTAATTGTGCTTCAATGTTGCTTCCATTCAAATGTTGTATTCGATTTTAGTTGCAGGATGAAGTCCTTTTCAAAGCACTGTTTAGAGTCCAACTTGGAATGCGCTTTGCGTGTGTGAGCAAAATTTTAAAGCTTATGTATGAAATATGTTATTAGACTAGGGATTATTTCTATAGGTGGGCAACAGCTGGTAAAGATTTCTCAATCTATAGTTAAAGGAGGTTAGGGATCTGTATACTAGACCGTGTCCAAGTTAAAGCTGTTTAGTAATAAAGTATATCATTATTTAATTATAATTGCAGGTAAGCAGTGAGTGCTTCTGAAGGATCAGCTATAATATTACTAATATTACTAGATATGATATTTGCTTTAACACAATCTTATTGTTTACACTAATATTTTGACTCTTAGCTAAGCTTAACTTATTTTGTTAAGGATACCTTTGAAAAGAATAACGTTTATATACAAAAACTAAGTTTTACAGAGAATAGTTTTTATGGAAGCTGCTATATAATAATGTAGTCCGATATAAATAAAAATTTGGGTGCATATCAAAAATAGCTTAACCGATTTTGGTAAGAATATCTTTCAAATTAAAAATATATTAATGCAAACATTCAGTTATATGGCAGCTATAAGATATAGTTGTCAAATGTTGATAAGACTTAAAGGATATATTTACCGCAATGCGACTTTCTAAAGTGCCGAGTTTGGTTGGGATATTTTTTTAAACACAAACTAGTTTTCTTTATATAAAAACTCATTTTATAAAAAATTGTTTTTATTGCAGCTATATTATATGGTATTCTGATTTTAATCATTTCTTAATTGCCCAGTTAGATAAGAATATCTTAAAAACAAATACCTTTTTTAATATAAATCCTGTTTTAGCTTTCAAGCTTCTATGAGAGATATATGATCGTGATTCAGTCCAGCAAACTTATATATTTATGTAAAGCCTTTCTAAACAAGACATTGCTATACGAAATCTTAACAGCAAAAATATTTGAGTAAATATATAGACATGGCTATATAGACTCGGCATCTTATGCTAATTTTACTAGTAAATAATTGAATTCCAAATGAAACAAAGCATGATTAAAAAAAGTATAAGGACCGTCGATGTTCGAAAGGACACCCAAGCTTACACATTAGCACTTTAAAGGCATTGAACAGTAAACATACTTAAAACTAAAGCCCATCGATTCAATCGATGGCAGTGCGATTACAAACAATTTATCGAGCAATCATAATAAACAGATTGTATTTTATTATTTTCGTTGTTGGCAGCCAGACGGCGTCTACTTACTTGATTGAAGCTATTTGGAACGTGGCAAATGATTTATAAGCACAATGCTTCAAATTGCGTGTAAACAGAAATAAAATTCGTTCGATTTTTTTGTTATTGTTGCGAGAACATAAAGAAAATTTGTGTGTGTTTTCGAGAATTGAACAAATATTTTTCGCGCGCACTTTAGACGTTCTCAGCGCAATGTATATAGAGCGTATAATATATGGTAAACACTCTGGCAGGACGTGAGGATATTTTGTTGCGCCTGAACACGAAACTTGCACTTTGAGCGATCGCTGACAAATAAAGCGAACGCAAACCGAGAAAGGAACGCTTCTCGGAACGGTTGTCGGAACAAGTCTAAGAAGGAACGAACCAACGTCGAAACAAACGCATTTCCTTTTGGCGTTTTTGCGGGTTCAAAGTGCGTCGGCGTTCGGTAATTTTCCATTGGAAAACTTAGGGCAACATATAAAATTAAATTAAGTAGAACAAAATATAAATAAATAAACACTACAACGCATTCCAATAAAGCGAGAGAGAGGGAGAGAGATAGATGAAATATCTTCAAATTAAGAATAATACCCATTGAAAGTGGTTACAAATGGGTTATATTGTAATAAACTATTTGTTTGTTAAAAGTAGAAGCATATACATTCTCGATTAATATCAAAAAATAAATTAATTTGGCTATATCTGTCTGTCGATCCTTACGTCTGATTTCAGAAACATTCATATAAGATTTTTATTAGCTGCAGGCTACCTTTTACTCTACCCAGAATATTTATGTTTGTTATGTATATGTTTTAACAATATATATGATTATATTATATACTACATAAGCTGATTGTATCTCGATTTTTGTTTGTTTTGCTTTTATTTTTATTTGACTTATAAATATTTATTTGTATTTGTTGCCGTTCTTCTATTTTGCGGCTATGTTAGAAAAATTGTTGTTGATTTTTATTGGCTCTTAACTTTTTAATAATATTTTTGAATACCCTAGACGGAGTAGACTTTGTTCGAAGGTCGCTTTATACATTTGTAAATTAAATATGATTTGTTTATGCTATCAAGGCTGAAAATTCAAGAAAAGAATTATTGCTGGTTTGGTTTAATTTTTAGGTTCAATTTAAAAAGCTGCTTTTGCACATTTTATTATTTATTATTTTTTTACATGTCCAGTTCCAATCTAATCTTAAAGCTTTGCTCATCAGCTTTGCATCTCAGATGCTATTGAAATCCCGAAATCGATTCCATCTGCACTTAAGCAGCTTATCGTTATAGTATTTTAGCTGCTAGACTCTAGACTAAGTGGAACCCGCTTGAACCGGTTAAACCAGTTTCCGCAGGAAGCGACCGAGTCCGTTTAACTGCGTCAGCGCTAGAGAGAGCGAGTGAGAGAGCGAGAGCTCGGCTAGGCGCAGTGTCTGCCAAAAATAGATCACATATCGAACCATTAATTCTATTAAAAACCGAAACAAACAGCCGCAACAACAAATCGCATAGCGAACACACACACACACACACACACACCCCCACACACAGAACATGGGTGTATTCATAAATATGCCAAAGTTTGTCCACAGATGACAAGTGGCCCAATGCACAGTTCCCCAGTCTCCAGTCCCCAAGTCGCAGTATCCTCTAACTATTGCAAGGATACTTTACTTAGTCAAACGTTTCGTTAGACTAAAACATTATTAAAAAAATTTGAAAATATATTTTACTTAAAAGTATGCTTAAGAAAAATGCTAAGGCTGATTCCATTTGAGTTAAACAAAAGCCGAGCTTTTATCAAATTTGATTAAGAACGTTTCTAAAGACTCTTTTTAGTAGTTTTTGTCAAAATGAAAACAGTAAGTGTATTAAATATTCGTTTAACAAATCGGGCATAACAACCAAATTTTTCGCTCGTGCGTATTGTGAAAAAAGAAGAAGGAAAATAAATAAAAACAACAAAAATTTGTGCGATTTTCGCAGACTGGTGAAAATTGTGCGAATGTGAAGTGACGCGGCTATTTTTTTAATATTTTTTTTGTCTTCACGTTTTCACGTTTCGCGGAAATCGACGTCCGATTATCAAGCACTTGTCTGTTAGCGCATTCGCTCTCTCTCTCTCTCTCTCTCTCTCTCTCTCTCTCTCTCTCTCTATTTTCTCTCTTTCTCTCGCTTGTCACACCCACCCCACACACAGTGTGTGTGTGTGTCTGAAGAGATGCCCCAGGTGGAGGTCACTCGATGGCGATGTTGTCTGTGGCTGGGGGTCGTTCAGGCAGCGCTCGCAGCTGCCTCAGGGCCGATTAAGTACGATCAGAGTGGGAGAGAGGAACAGCAAGAGTGCGAGAGGGAGAGGGGGAATGAGAGAGCATATGACATATTCACTCATATACATTTATACATACATACATACATATCTACACTGGCAGCAAAGCTTTGTGCTAAATTGAAAGCATATTTAGAACTAATTCATTTCTGCTGAAATTGCTTAGAATTTGGAAATATATTTTGCTGCTTTGTGGCACGCATTTTCGCTGAGTGTATACACGCAATATAACTGTACTTATGGGACGCACATGTGCTTGCAACAGACGCTGCGGCCTGTGCGCTCTGGAAACGGGCGGAATGGACCGGAATGTGAAAGCAGACCAATTTTATTTTTGTTTTCTTTTCATTATATATTATTTTCTTTTTTGTTTTTTTTTTTGTTTTTTTTCGGATGCCTCAATGTTGACATTGATGACGCCGTCAGAAGCAGCCTCAGACAGCCGATCTCGGCCAGATATGAGTAAGCACGTCAACGAATCGAAATCGAAATCGAAATCGAAATCTGTATATACTACATGCATACATACTATCTACCATACATATGTATGTGCATATTCTAATGTCGTATCTGATGTCTGTCTTTAGTTATACATATTTATCGTACAGTGCAATTGGTTGAAAATCGGTGCCTGCGTCACTTGTCGCCTGTCACGCTCGGCGGCCCTTTTGGTCGTATTGGGATCGGGTGTGAGGTGCGTTCCCATAGCACATATAACTCGTTACAATTTAAATCTATCCAGAATAACAACAACAATGGCGGCACAACTTTCCCAACGTTTGAATGCAAATTGCGAATAAACAAATCAATTTGAATATACTACTAAAAATGATGAAGAAAATAAAAAAAAAATAAATTATAATAATAAAATAGCCGCAACAATTTTCCAACAGATCCATTAATTCTCATATGTATATTATCAACACATTTTATTTTTATTGGTTCCATTTCGTACAGTTTGTGCGCAAAAGTTCTGAACTAAGGCCAAGTTAAATTTGTCGCTAAGGTCGCCAAGGGCCGCTGAACTTCAGGGAATTCTAAGAAATAAACATACTAGAACGTTCGATACACATGTCGGAAAATGGAACCATATTATTTACTAATTTTTCATGGTATCTTCGACAGTATAGTTTTTTAAAAGTACATAAATTTCGGCAGCAAATACATACTATGTACATACATATGTATGGAATGCCCTTGAAGAGGGTATTGTAATTTAGTCATCCGATTTGTGCCGTTCAGCGTCAATTTATGTCACTTATCTATCTGAACTCGACTGTGGCCTTGGCTATATAGTTGAAATTTGGTTTATGTACGTTATTTGCTGTAGTCTGATGCATATGTCGAAATGGGCAAAATCGGCTGACTAAAACATATAGCTGTAATAGAAACAAACGTTTATGTCATCTTCTGTAAACGTGCTAAATTAGTCTAAGCATATTGCTAGTTTGGATTATTTTATTGATACTATATATATAATAAAGCTTAGAAAAAAAATGATTTTTGTAGATAACAAAAAAAATGAAATAAGAATAAGTATGTTATCTTATATCTACCAGGGCATAAGCCATTCGGTCTTCTTAAGTTAGCCTCCAATAGCATATTGAATACCAAGCCATTGCCCATGGATATATAATATACATATATATACCATATATGTACCTTGAGATTTGTGCTGTATTTGTTTTAAATTTGTTTATACTCTTGCTTTGATTATATTATAATTTTTATAATAAATATCTGTTTTTTCTTTGTTTATACAGATTTCATAATTTCTCACATCGGAATTTGTTTATAGCAGCTGCCTGTTGTTTTTGTTGTTGTAAATTGTTAAATATTTATTGTATTGAAAAGAAATTTCCCTCAACTCAATTAAGACAAACTTTGTGTTTATCGATAAATGCTTCGTTTTTCTCTCGTTTTTAATTTTCGTTGTTTGATTTTTTATTTTTTGTTTATTTGTGGAATTTTTTTGTTTTGTTTTGGTTATTAAACTTTTTATTTGCTTTGGCTTGATGTACTATCAGTTAAACAAATGATTTAATTTATTTGCGTTTAATTTTTGTTAGTTTTATTTAAAATTTTCGCGCTGTTTTTCACGCTCCAAAAACGCGCTTCTCCAGCGATAAACAAAAAACGGGCGAATTCGAATTTCCAAAGCAGGCGCCTGCAAGCGAGTGGAAACGAGAGGTCGAGAGGTGTGTGTGTGTGTGTGTGTGTAGCTGTGTGTGTGTAGCTTCGTGTAGCTTCGATTTGTGTGTTAGCGTTGCGTTGCACGGATAATCGCAGATTTTGTGTGTTAATGTCGCGGCTTGAACTTTAAAACTGGGCACAAAAATTGTAAACGAAAAAAAATTCAGATTTCAGATATTTCGCATTGTTTAGTGCGCTGTGCGAGAGCCACTCTAGTGGCTTTTGTTGTTGTTGTTGCTGCTGCTGTTGTTGTTGTATTATGTTTACTTGTATTATAATTTGTTGCTGCCGCCGCTGCTGCGGCTACAGTAGCTAGGTGCAGCAGCGCTGTCGCCGCTTTTGCCGCCGTTCCGCCTCCGAATTCGCCATCGAATTCGCCACATTGAAGCGCTCAATGAGCTTGAGTGTCATCCACTTAGGAAGCGCCAACCGCTGAACTCGCCACAGCCCCCAACAACAACAGCGGCAACAACAATGGCTTGAGGGCGGGGTTAGCTGCGCAGGCGCAGGCACAGACGTAACATTCTGTTGCTGCTGGCGTCGCTGCTTGCGTCGCTGCTAACGTTGCCGTCGCTGGGTGAAATGATTATAATACAATGGACGATAATGCGAGCGATCATGTAAATTAGATTTGTCTCAGTTGTCAGCAGCGATGACAACGACGACGGCGGCGACGACGACGACGACGACGACGACGGCGACGATGATGATGATGTTGCCTGCTGACTGACGGACGACACGTCGCGATGTGCACGTTTCAAAACGAACCGAGCCGAGCCGAGCTTAAATCGCAGCGTTATCCCGCAGCGGCTGCGAGGCAACAACAAAAACAAAAAACAAAACGCCACAAGTACAGTTAAAGCTCGCTTTGGCGAATGCGTCGTTTTCATGTTGTGCCTGGATAAACTATTGCTTTTATTTATAATCACATTTTTAATAAATACATATGTATTAAATTTTAAAAATTAAAAATATTAAGTTATTTTCTTATGATTTTAATTGATCGAAATAAATATGCAAAATGACCGTTTGTAAAGTTTGTAAGTTGCTACACTTGGCCGCCATAGAGAAATTTTTCTGTACTTTTATATGCTACAACATTTATTGCATTATTTTATTCAAGTGCTCCCCATCGCTGCTGCTGCTGCTGCTGCTGATTCGGATTTATTTTTTTTTCTTGACTTTGATGAAGTCGGCAATAGAAATTATATCAACTAAGCTCACCGAGTAACTAAGTACTACGTAGAGTAATCTGAGTGGTGGGCGTGTATGGGATTCCAAGAATATTTGATAGATGTATTTGTGTGAATAGAAATATGCATATACAACATGTATACGAACAACAGAAATGTACTATATGAAATCTAAATACGAATAAGCATGTTCCCTGATTATATGAACGGCAGCGGCAATAAAAATAATAACAACAACAAAATCACTGCAGCGCCTTGTGAAAGAGAGCGCAAATGAAGAAAACGGAAAAAAAGAAATCAACGAGCAAATTGAATTAATTCAATTAATTTGCATTGTAAGTACACATCAAAATGGCAGAATTGTAATAAAGAAATTGTGGGGAAGCAACTAACTAAACGAGTGTGCTTAAATTAATAACGTTTGATCGTTGTGGCAAGTACCACTCGTGTGCAATTTGCGCAGGTTTTGAATGCGCACAAAGCACAAATGACGCAGCGGAAGGAAATGAATGAAAAACACATGCTATTTAAAAATTCAAATTCAATTGATGGGCGCGCGCGCTAATACACTAAGCACATAACACAAAGCTCGCTGCTATGTTGTGCGGTGCCGAAAAATCGGAGATGCAACATTGTGTGCGATAACAGCAAACATACGCTATGCAACACTGTTGTGTTGTGCTTATCGATAACGATATCAAGCATGGCTGCCATCTCACTGTCAAAGGTTCTTTTCCGGTTTCGTACACGACGAAGGAGGTACGCTAAATTGGCAAAGCCGCAAACAAATTTTAAAACATCGCCATAATATATATGTAAACACACATGAAACGCGTAAAATATCAATAAATATAAAGTGCTGCATGCCTTGTGCATGAAATTGCAAACGAAATGCAAATACAAACAAACTCAAATTGACGCCTAAAATAGTGTTATTTTTTTGTGTGCATACAAACATATGTATTTTTTTTCTTGTTACTTGAAGTGACTAAAACATTTGCTATATATTTGTAGATATTAAACAATGGGCCGTTACTCACGTGAGCCAGATAACGCCACCAAGTCGTGCAAGGCGCGCGGTCCCAATCTACGTGTTCACTTCAAGGTAAGTTTTCTTGCAAACGACTCCTTCAAGATACAGACGGACGCCAGAGCGATGTTGGTTTTGTTGTTGACATTGTCGCTAAAAGTGTGGTTATGTTTAGTGTGTTTGTGTGCAACTTAAATCAGTGAACCAACTGCCAAATTAAGTACAGGTTTCACTTTTGCATTGTTGCTAGATCATCCCAATTGGGAGACAAGCTCATCAGCTGAACGCGCCGAAATATAAAAATCCACGACGCGCTCTTCTAAAGATTTGTCGACATTTCTGTAATTAAGAGATGGGCATACCTTATATGTGTAAGGCGCACAATTAATGCGTTCATGCAGCTCCGGTGTGCCCAAATCAATTTGTTATGTTAAAACAGCGGCGAGCTGCGTTCAATGCGCTCGTCTCTACCTGTAGCATAACACAGTTGCCCAAAATCAAGATCAGCGTTGTAAATCTCGATACCTATCGTAAGGCTCACAATAAAAGAGGCCCACTTGTATGAATTTGACGATCGTCCAATTGACGGTTATTAAAAACAATTGTGCCCAAAGAGAATCCCAGCCCTGTTAAAACAGCGGCGAGCTGTGCTCAATGCGTTCGTCTCTACCTGTAGCAAGGCACAATTGTCCAAATTGAAAATCCGAGTTTAAAATCTTGTTAACTATCGATAGTCCTACCTTTAAGGGCGTGATTATATTTAATTGATGATCGTTCAACATGCGGTTATTAAAAGCAGTTGCGCCCATAGTGAATTAACAGCCTTGTTAAAACAGCGGCGAGAAGCTCTTAATGCGCTCGTCTCTACCTGTAGCGAGGCACAAAGCGACAATAGTCACAACAAACATACATATCCGTCCCGTAGCTCTCTTTTATACATTTGCTAACTTGGTTTTATATTTTGCTTGACAGAACACCCACGAGACCGCACAGGCCATCAAGCGCATGCCCCTGCGTCGTGCCCAGCGTTTCCTGAAGGCCGTAATTGACCAGAAGGAGTGCGTGCCCTTCCGCCGTTTCAATGGCGGCGTCGGCCGTTGCGCTCAGGCCAAGCAGTGGAAGACCACACAGGGTCGCTGGCCAAAGAAATCGGCTGAGTTCCTGTTGCAGTTGCTGCGCAATGCTGAGGCTAATGCTGACTACAAGGGACTCGATGCCGATCGTCTGGTCGTCGATCACATTCAGGTGAATCGCGCCCAGTGCCTGCGTCGCCGAACGTATCGTGCCCACGGTCGCATCAATCCCTATATGTCTTCGCCATGCCACGTCGAGGTCATCCTGTCCGAGAAGGAGGAGATCGTCGCCAAGGCTGCCGATGATGAGCCCACAAAGAAGAAGCTCTCCAAGAAGAAGATGCAGCGTCAAAAGGAGAAGATGTTGCGTTCTGAATAAAATGTGTTCTGGAACGGGGGCACTGGCGGCCGTCCACGTCGCCAGCCGCCCAGGCCGGTGTTGAAAACAAACTGAAACAAACATCTTATTTTTTTTTAACAATACAAACGTAATTTTACAGTTCCCAAGTGTGTACGTGTGTATATTTAAGAAGGCAGAAACACGCGAGACTCTGATGGACGAATATAAGAACATTTGATTGAGGGCTTTTTAGACAGAGATAATACCTTCAGTACACCTTTCTATTGTTAGGCGAGACAAGCGGGTCCGCAGCGTGACACAATAAAAAGATATATTATTTGTACATCATGGATGTCTTTAATGGATGCATCTGTATCATTAGCTACCTTAGAAACAATCATAGCTAATCTGTAAAAATAATGATGTCCCAAGATATTTCTACTGAGGTGACAAGTACAAGCCTTACTTTGCTCATCTAGAAAATATGTTATATACCGATGGACCTTAAAATATCATATAGCTTGCGCAGTAACAGTATCAGTTAAAATAATTACTATTTCCTTGATTTTTTTTCAAATTTTAAGGGGCCAAATTAGGTTTATGGCAACTATGCATTAAGCAAGTGCTTTCAAACTTAGTATAAAATTGCATGTGGCGAGTTGTATAAAGGGTCTGATGCTCTATGGAAAATCGTTGACATTCTCCACAATGATACAGCATTTTTAAATGCTGTCAAGAAATTAAAGGATTATCTTCAGAAATTTTAAAATTGTGTAGCGTGTTTTTAAACAGCTGTTTAGTTAACAAAAGCAGCTGTTAACCTGTAAAACAAAACATATGCTGTTTTGACGCTGCGCAACACTGTTTATATGCTACTTCATACGCAGTTTCCTGTATTTTTTTTAAAGATAAATTGGAATTAAACAAAATGAAGGATTTCTTGTTCTATACTAAATAGGATGTTAAAGTACGGGACATGTTTGCTAATTTAACACCTGCACTTAAAATCCATGCTTATAGGCACAATAAAATGGCTCTTAACACGAGTTAAAAAGAGATGACAAGCTTATGCAAAAAAAAAACGGATATAGTGGAGTAAAGAAGAAGCACAAGTGTAAACAGTTGGGCGTAGTAGACTGCGCAATACTCTTTGCAAAACGCTTAAAATTTATATTATTTTTTTATTGTTTCCAGGCTGTTAGTTGGTAATTTTTTATTAGAATCCATTTATAGCTTAAGAGGAGGTTAAGGTCATACACCTCTGGGTGCCGTGTAGAAATATCTTTATACACGAGATTAAAAATTAAAAAATAATTAAAAACGGCGATAAGCATAAATATTTGCTGGCCTTCTAAAGAGGGCATATAAATCCAACGATAAGCATTTTAAACAATTTCTTAACAGCTTAATACTATGTGCTAATCGAGATATTCTTCAGTTCGGTTGCGTTTGGAATATGTTTCGACTGTGGAGCGAATGTAAGGAATACGCTGTGGATTCACTTGCTGGCCGCCGCCAGTAAGGAATGCTTTTGTAGCTGCATCTGCAGCTGCAGCTTGTCGCTGTTGGCCGCACTGAACTGCGGCTGACGGCGAACGATGCGCGGATTCTCGTGCTTGGTGGCCTTGATGTGCAGCTGAAGCTGCTGCTTACGCATGAAGCCCTCGTCGCATACGACGCAGGCGTACGGCTTGCGTATGCTGTGCACGAAATGATGCACATTGCGGTTCTCGGCGCGACTGAACTTCTTGCCGCAGATCTGGCAGCTGTAGTTCTTCTCGCCGGTGTGGCACAGCAGATGCTTCAGCAGATTGACGGCATTGTTGAAAGTGGCCTCACAGTGCTCGCACTTTAGGTGGCGAACCTTGCTGTGCTTCGACCGTACGTGATTGTCCAGCAGCCGCTTGCGTTTGAAGGCGCGTCCGCACTCGCCGCATTGGAAGTTGGCGCGATTCTGGTGCGTGACCAGCATGTGGGTGCGCCAGTTGGCGCGCTGCGCAAAGCTCGCATCGCACTGGTCGCACTTGTACGGCCGCTCCCCGGTGTGTGTGTGCTCGTGCTCCTCCAGCCACTGGCGGCGCGCGAACGTCTTGCCGCAGTACGTGCATGGCCAGCTGTTGGACCGTGCCGGGCGATCTGCGCCAGCTGCAAGAGAAGAGCTTGGGTTTAGAGCTTGTTGCGGCTTTTTCAAGCAGGCGAACCGCACTTGTCTTTGGCGCCAGCTGCGTGGAAGCGATGTCTTCGTAGTCCTCGTCAGAGCACTCCTCTATGAAATCGTCGGCATTCTCGTGGCACGACTCCAGCAGTTCCTCGGCCGTCGCGAACTCTTCTTCAATCAGGTCGTCCGTCAGCTCGGTGCACTCCTGCGTCGACTGGGCCTCGTATAGCTGCAGGGTTTGCGAGTGTTGATGCGTTATCTCGTGCCGTACCAGCCACAGCTGGCGGTGGAGCGCCTCAAAATTAAGCAGACTTACTTTGCAGGTGCTGCACATAAACTGCCGTCAGATACAGATTAACTGGAAACGCCATTGAGGATTAATTGTGTCAGGCACTTACCGTCGAGTGCAGCTGGTGCTCCTGCAGCTGCTGGTTCAGCACTGCCTCCAAAATCTGGGCCAGCGTTTTATTCTCTGCGCCGTTCGCATTGGGGCGCTGCTCGAACATCTGCTCATAAACCTTTCGGTCCGCAAAGTCGCAGTTGCATAAATAGCAGTGCGCTGTGGCTTTTTGTCTATCGCGTTTCCCCTTAAGCTGCTCTAAATTCATTTTTTGTTAATTTGATCAACTTTGTCTTGCGGCAAAAAAAAGGAGCTCTTGGTCAATTTATCGACAAGCGATAAGTGGGCAAAACGATTGGGCGCCATTTTTAAACTTTGATCAACTGACAAAAATCAATGCGCAGCCGCGTAAAAGCATTCTAATTAACTACATATTTATTGCTATATTTAATTTTCTGAGTATGTGTGAGTGTATTAGCTATTGTATATGTTTATTGGGTATCTCATAAGTATATGCTATTTCCTAGTTTGGCGCCCCTTTTCGATTACATAGTAAATAATTGATATCTATTATTTGCTAATTGGTAATTTATTATAATTATTTTAAAATATATGTGTACATTAATTTGTTTATTTCTATATTACGCACTGCCCTTCAGGTTTTCAAAAAATCGATAAGTTTACCTTAAGCCCAAAAAAAAAATACCAAAAAAGCATGTGCTCATTTGCCCAAGCTGGTCACCCTATGCAGCGGTCGAAAACGAATGATATCGATAAGCAAAAGTAGAATTCTAGCATTGCCAATACAATTGTGGTGGAGTTCTGCGGTAAAGTGCCGGAATAAGTTTCGTTTATTGACGTATTTCAATTGAATTTACTCAGCAAAAAGCTGGATTAATTGCCAGCAAGCGTGTGTGTTGGTGCGTGCTACTTGTTGTCGCTTTTAAACGGCATTCGCTTGCCATTTGCCTGATATTCAATTTTTTTATAGTGCGATATGTGGGTGAAATTAAAAACAGTAAAATAGAACTGAATTTTGTGAAGGAGCGCGCTGGATTTTCGCGCGATTCTGTGTTTTTTTTTGCTATTTTTTGGTTGTGTTATCTCCTAATGCCGGTTCTAAGGCGTGTGGTTCTTTAAGCTAAGCTTAAGACGGGCTTAGGCAGCGTCAACAACAAACAGATCGAATGGCAAACGAAACAACAAGATAAATTTTGTTTACTTCTAATAAGAATTTGGCAGTAGCAACAGCAACAACCCCAACCAGAACACTCAGCGGGCACTAGGGGTTATTTTTTTTATGCGTGTGTGTGTATATATTGTATTTCTATTGTTGCATTTACGTGTATATACATATACAAATACATACATATATATACACGTGCGTGTGTGTGAAGAACTGATGATGAGCTCATGATAAGGCGGCGTTGTCTGCTCTCAATATTTACGCTGTTGTTTTTGGTATTATTTAATATCACACGCACACATGGAGAACATCCTCGCGTCGCAGTCGCGTCGCTGCCGCAGCGCTGCTTCAATGCTTCAATGTTTGCGTCATGCGGCCCCCACCCAATACATTCTTTGGGACGCCATTATACATATATTATTGCTTTTGTTGTTGTTGTTGTTCTAATTTTATTTAGCGTGCGTTGTTGCTGCCAGACCAAATTGAATTTTGCTGTTGGGTTTTTAGGTTTTGTTGTTGCTTAGAACAAAAATAATTAAATTAACATGGGATTTTTTTTCTTAGCTGTTTTGCTCATGCGGGCAACTACTTAGAATATCGATAAAATTACTGTAAAGTGTGTGCGTGTATGCTTGTGTGTTTTTTCATTTGATATCCACATAAATAACTGAGAACAAGTTGTTGTCGTCGTCGTTGTTGTTGTTGACGCCGCCCAAAAGCAAAAGCAACGCAAATAGAAACAAAAACAGAAGCGTGCTTGTGCGACATTTTAAAAAGTATAGCATACTTTCCGGCCGCAGAGGAAATACTCGTGGCGCAAAAAGTGTTGCATGCTTCCAAGCGACCAATTGAATCTGAAGTTCGCTTCATTTTTATCGTGTTTTGTTTACTTATTTCATTGTTGTTGTTGCTATTGTTGTTGTTTAGCGATTACAGTAACGCCGTTGCCAACTAGCAAATCTACGCAAGCCGTCTATTACTAAGCGAATAATAGAAAAAGGAGGACATACTCAACAGCGTCTTCCACCATGGGCAATATACACACAACGGGCCCAAATGAGGCGTTAATTGTTTCAGGTGAGTCTTCCGCTTATTATGTTAAAATATTTGCACAGCCCTACCCATAAATACACACATACATATAAGTGTGGCCATACAGTAGACACTCTAAAAACGCTAACTTGGGGGAATGTTACTGTACAAAGGCAGAGTAAATTCTACTTTTACTCTATCCTAGTTTAAGATCACATATTACTCAGTAGCATTTTATTAACTGAATTGCAGTTGTACGTCAAAGTGTATTTTTACTGTACTTGTCTCTCTGTGTATCTCTCTTTCTCACACCTGTTTTGTGGCGTGCCCTTTTGGCCATTTTCTAATGCAGCAATTAAGGCAGGGCAACCGCATTGTTGACAAACGGCAGCTGCTACATTTTGAGCTATATACTTTGTGGCGATAAGCCTCAAATCACCTGCCATGCCCATCATTATACATTTACATAGTGGGTTATATTGAATATGGCGCTGCAATGGTTGAGAGCTACACAAGCTTCTTGTCCAAAATGCCTGCTAAGAGCTTCGCCTGTTATGAACTTGTTGAGCATATATAATGAATCCATAAGATATACAAATATTTATGCGTATTCCCTTCATAAACTTTATGTATAGCTCTAAAGAAAAACGAAAACAAGAAATGTTTACTTATTCAAACACTTATTTTATAATTTGAAGTGGCTACATACACAAAAACAAAACTATCAGACCTTGACAAGAAGCGCACTTTCAATCATGGTTTTATTTGAACAGGCTATCTATTAAAATAAAAAAACTCTTTATAACATTCTTATCAGGAATGTACTGACAAAAGTTCTAAAGTACTTCATTCTTTTATGACTGTTCTGTGTTTACTTTTTGTAAAGAATGGTAAATATACTTTGAGTGAAATCAGATATAAGGTCTCAAATGTAAGCAATTTATACACTAATAATAATTAATTTCAAGTTGCGTGAAATCTATTAAAATGTATTTTTGGTCCTTTTTAATATGAGCTTAAAATCAGAAATTATATATTATATTATTATTATACATTATATTATTATTATTATACAAAAAACATGATAAACAATTTACTTGTGAAGATTACATGGACGATATAGGGCTAGATAAAAGATAGTCGCAACTTTTGAGTATAAAAAAATTACTAAAGATAATTAAAGTGTGTAAATATATAGTAGACATTGAATTCTATAAAGTAATGCAATTCAACTACACATTTTGTCCAATATTTATTAACAAAAGTATTCTACATTTAATATTAAATAATTTAAACAAAAAACCAGTAATAACAATCTAATGTTACATACATATTTAATTATTAAATATGGGTCACAATTTATATACTATGTAATTAAACCATTTTTAGTAGTCTGAAATAGAGTATTCCCTGGTGTAATAGAATATTTTAATCGAAACTCAACTAAAAGCAAGGGTATTTAGAATTCTTTCCGAAACTTAGCTATGCGCTTGGTGTTGTTGTTGTTTTGGTTGTGCAAGCGTTGCGAAAAAATTGAATCCTCTGGTGATGTATATTGAATTCTTTTTTATGTGCCACAACAAAAACAAACCACAATTGCAACGGACCTCTTAGTCGCTCAGCCTTTGCCCACTGATAACCACTTGTATGCACACAGCCCACCCGCTCTCGCCTCCGCCCCCGTTAAGGTCTTCTCTCCCCCTTAAGCAGCCTGCAGCATCCGTCTCTGTTGGGCCCTTCATTTGCCTTGGATACAGCCAAGCCAGCATCCGCTGGCAAGTTTTCAGTTTTTATGTTTTGACTATTTCATGGCTGGCCGCGTGAAACCACCCCGTTAGATATAGCCTCTGTGCATAGTCAAAGTTTTTCAACCCTCGTCACTTGGGACTGGGTGAATGCACTCTGCGACCGGCCAACCCCCAACAGCAAAAAAGGGTGGGCTCCAGCCTGAAAAGACTCCAATTTCTCTAAGCTGCAAGGCCTCGTCGCTCGACGCTCTTCGCTCGGCGCTCGTTAGACGATTGCATTTAATTAACTTACCAAGGAAAACAACTGACTTTGGCGCACTTCTTGCTACCCTATCGGTTACCTCGACTCCCGCTTTATTTCTCCTTGCTCCACACTTTACACTTCACACGCCACACTCCATACTCCACACTCAGCTCAGAGCCAATCGGCCCTTATCAGGTCGGCGGCCTTCTCGCCGATCATAAATGCGGCCGCGTTCGTGTGGGCCGTGGGCGGCAGGGGGATGACGCTGGTGTCCAC